>CM077921.1:123325277-123600277 GCA_039797435.1 Crotalus adamanteus
CCCATTGTTTTATTTTATGTATTTGTATTTGTATTGCATTGCATTTAATTGTATTGCATTGTATTTGTATTGTACTGTATTGCATTTGTATTTGCATTTGTATTGTATTGCATTTCTATCATATTTGTATTGTACTGTATTATTTGTGTTGTATTGTATTTATATTGTATTGTATTTGTATTGTACTATACTGTATTGTATTGCAGTTTTTGTATTTGTATTATATTTGTATTATACTGTATTGTATTTGTATTGTACTCTACTGTATTTGTATTGTATTTGAATTGCAGTTTTTGTATTTGTATTGTATTTATATTATACTGTATTGTATTTGTATTGCACTGTATTTGTATTGTATCTGTATTGTATTATGTTTGTATTGTACTATATTGTATTGTGTCAAGGAATTGCACAGCAGCTGTCCAGATAAAGTCGGAGCGAACTTGTAGTTTTATGTAAATAAATATATTTAACATCTATATTTACAGCAGACAAGATTGTCAGGAGCACAAGAACATTATGAGGTAAATCAAAAAGCAGAGCACACACAAAAGAAAAAGGCGGGAAAAAAGGGAAACTCCCCCTTTATACCCACAGCAACCAATCATAGCGCAGATTGCCTCATGCAGGCACCCGCATTCTCCATCCAATCAACCACAACTATGTGCTCTGACCCATTATACACAGTAGCTGTTCCAGCTACTAAATTAAATACCTTAATATATTGTATAGCATTGTATTTATATCCCACCTTTATTATTTTTATAAACTCAAAGCAGCAAATATAATTAATACTCCTTCCTCCTCCTATTTTTCCCACAACAACCCTGTGAGGTGGGTTGGGCTGAGAAAGACTGATCCAAAGTCATCCAGCTGACTTTCATGCGGGACTAGAACTCACCGTCTCCTGGTGATTGGCCCAAAGTCACCCAGTCGGCTTTCGTGCCTAAGTCAGGACTAGAACTCACCATCTCCTGGTTTCTAACCTAGTATCTTTACCAGTAAACCTTCATCATCTGAAGCATGGCTGGCTAATTATAGTTTATTAAATAACCCCAATTGGTTGAAATTCTTCAATAAGAGATGCAGCTGAAATCAAATTATACGAAGGCTCGGCATGTATTTTATTTCAGTGGTCATTTTTTATTATTATTAAATTTCATTGTAAGTTAAAAATATAGAACAAAATAAAAAAACAAAGTAAGAAAGAGAGAGAGAGAAGCAGAAAGAAAGAGAAAGGACTTCTAATTTTCTTCCGTGTGATAGATTCCAAAACTAACACAACCATCTTTTGCTTTGCATTTGTATTATTACAAAACCATTCTAATCCTCAAAATCTAAACTCAAAGTTTTTTTTTTCCCCAGTTTCATGCAAAAAGTCCTGAAGCAGTTTCCATGTAGGGGAAAAAAAGAGATATTTGTTTCTTCTTTAATTAAAACAGTCAGTTTCGCCATCTCTACTAACTCCATCACCTTTGCAATCCACTCTTCCATTGTGGGAAACAGCATTATCTTTCCATCTTCGTACACCTTAAGATTGTCACTGCTGTCAACATTTATAATAACAAAAGTCCCACATTTTTTTTCAAATTCTTTGAGGAGATACATGTTGTATGAACCCAACTTTAAGCATAAAGAAAGAAAAACGACTTCTCATTTTCTTCAGTGTGGTAGATTCCAAAACTAACACAACAATCTTTTGCTTTGTACTTCTATCATTCCAAAATCATTCTAATCCACTCAAAGTTTCATTTTTCCCCCAGTTTCATGCAAAACATCCTGAAGCAGTTTCCAAGTAGGAAAAACAAGAGATTTTTTTCTTCTTTAATTAAAACAGTCAATTTCGCCATCTCTACTAACTCCCATCACTTTTGCAATCCACTCTTCCATTGTGGGAAATAGGGTTATCTTTCCATCTTCGTACACCTTAAGATTGTCACTGCTGTCAACATTTATAATAACAAAAGTCCCACATTTTCTTTCTAATTCTTTGAGGGGGGTGGCATGTTGTCTGAACCCAACTTTAACTAAAACAACTGAACAGCATGCTTTGAAATGCAACTCACAACTACACTCAAGCCTGTTTAGATGCCTTTCCACATTTGAGATTAAGCAACAGCCCAATGGGGGGGGGAGCTAATCCGCAAACCTAGTTATCCAAACACAGTTGCTACACTCAGATAATAGATATGCCTAGATAATCAACCTTTTAACACGTAAGGTGATTATGTGGTTCACACCCCATGTGATGACTTCTCTGCTTACACAATGCAGTGGGATGCTTGCTACTAATCCCCTTTTAGTCCAGTATGTTGTGTGAAACCACAACTTTTGGGGAGGTGTGGGATTGGAGACAGATGAGTAAACATTTCCTTCTTTGGCAAATGCACCAGACTATAGGTAGTCCTTGACTTAACAACGACAATGGAACCCGAAATGTATGTTGCTAAGCGAGACATTTGTGAAAAGGGAATTTTGCCCCATTTTATGACCTTTCTTGCCATCGTTGTTAAGTGAATCACCGCAGTCCTTTAGGAACATGGGAATCTGGCTTCCCCATTGACTTTCCTTATCAGAAGGTCACAAAATGTGATCACATGACCGCAGGACATGGCAAATGTCATTAAGTGTGAGCCAGCAAGCAGCTGAATTTTCTTCACGTGACCACGGAGATGCTGCCAACGGTCATTAAGTGTGGAAAACATAAGTCATTTCTTTTCGGTGCCCTTGTAACTTTGAATGGACATTAAATGAACTATTGTAAGTCAAGGACAACCTGTAGTGTTTTTCCACCTCAGCAATTTTTAAGATATTGGATTTCAATTCCCAGAATTGCCCAGCCAGCATTCTGGGAGTTGACGTCCACAAAATCTAACTGTTGTTTAGGTTGAGAAACACTGCTCTAGAGCAGGGGTCTTCAAACTTGGCCCTTTTATGACTCGTGGACTTCAACTCCCAGAATTCCTGAGCCAGCATGGGGGAACTATGGCCCCTTCATGACTCGTGGACTTCAACTCCCAGAATTCCTGGGCTAGCATGGGGGAACTATGGCCCCTTCATAACTTGTGGACTTCAACTCCCAGAAGTCCTCAGCTAGCATGCCTGGCTGAGGAATTTTGGGAGTTGAAGTCCACAAGTCATGAAGGGGCCATAGTTCCCCGTGCTGGCTCAGGAATTCTGGGAGTTGAAGTCCGCAAGTCATAAAAGGGCCAAGTTTGAAGACCCCTGATGTAATTCAAGACTATCTGTACGTGCCGGATTAGGAAGCCTACCTTACAAGGCTATTGTAAAATGGCCAATTTGGAACCCATGAAATGTTAAGTGCTATTCTGTTTTGCAGCAGCATAAGGATTTTTCGAACTAAATTCAGTTGACAAGGAACGCAGCACATCTAACAGGCTGTTACTTCGACCGTTCATATTGTACGAGATGTTTAAAACGGTTAACGAATGTCTGTCTTCCCTAGGACCACACCACACTCTCTAGCCAAAAGGAATTGCACAAGCTGAATTCATGCAACACATTAAACCACAAAAAAAAAAAACTGCACATTTAACCCTAGCTAGGCTTAACTGGGACACTCACAAGCCTGCTCAGCCTTTCGCTAACCTAATTTAATCCACCTTGGAGAAAAAGTCACCAGAGTCTGAGTAACCGGGTCAGATCTGAGGCCAAGTAGTGTGCACTCTGCACTTGCTCAGAGCTGAGTCCATCCTGCCCAGTGCTGGTAAGCTAGGGAGCAGAATGTACTCTGCACATGCTCAGGGCTGCCCAGTTCTGGAGCCTGCCAAGCCAGGCAGCAGAGCGCACTCTGCACATGCTCGGGTCTGAGCGCAGGTCTGGAGCCTGCCAAGCCAGGCAGCAGAGCGCACTCTGCACATGCTCGGGTCTGAGCGCAGGTCTGGAGCCTGCCAAGCCAGGCAGCAGAGTGCACTCTGCACATGCTCGGGTCTGAGCGCAGGTCTGGAGCCTGCCAAGCCAGGCAGCAGAGCGCACTCTGCACATGCTCGGGTCTGAGCGCAGGTCTGGAGCCTGCCAAGCCAGGCAGCAGAGCGCACTCTGCACATGCTCGGGTCTGAGCCCCTCCTGCGCAGGTCTGGAGCCTGCCAAGCCAGGCAGTAGAGTGCACTCTGCACATGCTCGGGTCTGAGCCCATTCTGCGCAGGTCTGGAGCGTGCCAAGCCAGGAAGCAGAGTGCACTCTGCACATGCTCGGGTCTGAGCCCATTCTGCGCAGGTCTGGAACCTTACAAGCCAGGTAGCAGAGCGCACTCTACACATGCTCGGGTCTGAGCCCATCCTGCGCAGGTCTGGAGCCTGCCAACCCAGGCACTCTGCACATGCTCTGTTCTATGCCCATCCCGCAGAGCGCTGGAGCCTGTTCAAACCAGCTGTGCTTGAGGGTGGTGTGTGTGTGTGTGTGCGTGCGTGCGTGCGTGTGCGTGTGTGTGTGTGTAGAGCAGGGCTGAATAACCCTCACGAGGCTCACACAAACCGGGAATCATTGTTTCCCTCCCCCCCTCCCCAAAAATTCCCAGACTTTCTCCCAAGCCATCGCGCCGGACAAGAGCCCAGCCCTCCCTCCCTCCCTCGCCCCTCCCGCCTTCCCCTTCCAGATGTTCCTCCCTCCGCTTCCATCGGCTGCAAAGTTGCCTTCTCCCCCTTCCGCGCCCCCCCCAAATCCCTCCCCTCTCCCCTCCCCAGAAACAGGGGGAGGGGGAGGAGGAGGAGGGGGCGGGCCTTCCCGTGCACGCGCCAGGCGGAGCCGCGCCCTTGGCAGACGTCTCTCCTTCCCTCCTCCCCCCCTCTTTCCTTCCCTTTACTTCCCACGCCGCTGGCAGGGGACAGGCGGGAGGGGGGGGGCGCTTCGGAGGGGCGTCTCGGGGGGGGCGGGGCGCGCGTGCACGAGGCGGAGTTTGCGCGCTGGCGGTGGAGCGCTTTAAAAAAAAAAAAAAAGCCCAGCTGGCGGCCGCGGGATTCCACCTTGGCCAAGCGGGGAGGGAGGGCGCGCTCCGATCGTCCGGCTGCCTCCGCCGCTGCTGCTGCCGCCGCCTCTCGCAGCCGGGGACGGAGCTGGCCGGCAGGCGCGGTGAGTTGGGCGATGCTGCGCTCCGCAGCTGGGGAGGGAAGGGAGACGGGACTGGCTCCGGGTTGTGGGCGAGGGTGGCTGCTGCTGGCTGCTCCTCCTGGCCGGTCGGTCGGTCCTCCGCATCCATGCAGCTCCAGGACTTGCTTGCGGCTGGAGAGAAAGAAAGGAAAGAGAGAGGGAGAGGCAGAGAGAAAGAGAGAGGGAGAGAAAGAAAGGGAGAGAGAAAGAGAAAGAGCGAGGAAGAGAGAAAGAGAGAGGGAGAGAAAGAAAGGGAGAAAGAGAAAGAGCGAGGAAGAGAGAAAGAGAGAGGGAGAGAGAAACAGAAAGGGAGAGGGAGAGAGAAAGAGAGGAAAAGAAATAGGGAGAGAAAGAAAGAGGGAGAGAGAAAGAGAGAGAGAGAAAGAGAGAGAGGGAGGGAGAGGGAGAGAGAGAGAAAGAAAAAGAGGGAGAGAGAAAGAGGGAGAGAAAGAGAGAGGGAGAAAGAAAGAGGCAGAAAGAGAGAGGAAGAGAAATAGGGAGAAAGAGAAAGAGGGAGAGAGAGAGGGAGAGAGAAAGAGAGAGGGAGAGAGAAAGAGAGAGGGAGAGAGAAAGAGAGAGAGGGAGAGAGAAAGAGAGGGAGAGAGAAAGAGAGAGGGAGAGAGAAAGAGAGAGGGAGGGAGGGAGGAAGAGAGGGAGAGAGAGAAGCGCTGGCCACTGAATTTTGCACGGTGCATCGGCGGGGGCGGAGGTGGGGGGTTTGCACTCCTCCGGGGTGCTTTGTGGGAGGGGGCGCGCGAGGGGTGTATCCCTTCTTTTCTGCCGGAGTGGGGTGGGGGTGGGGACTCCAGCAGCCGCTTTCTGCAACTTTGCAACCGCCCGCCCGCACGGGAGCTCGGGAAGGGAGTTTCCATTCGAAACGGAGCGAATCTGGAGGGGAAAAAAAGGTCCTGTTTGTGTGTGTTTTGGGGGTGTGTGGAATGCATTCAGACGACTACTTGCATGTGCAGAGCAGAGGAGAGCAACAAAGATGATCAGGGGACTGGAGCCTAAAACATATAAGGATCGATTGCTGGAATTGGGCATGTCTAGTTTAATGAAGAGAAGGACGAGGGGGGGACATGATAGCAGCGTTCCAGTATCTCAGGGGCTGCCCCAAAGAAGAGGGAGTCAAGCTATTCTCCAAGGCACCTGAAGGCAGGATAAGAAGCAACGGGTGGAAACTCATCAAGGAGAGAAGCAACCTGGAACTAAGGAGAAACTTCCTGACAGTTAGAACAATTAACCAGTGGAACAACCTGCCTCCAGAAGTTGTGGCTTATTAAGAAGAGAGTGGAGGTTATTAAGAGGAGACTGGACAGCCATTTGTCTGACATGGCATAGGATCTTCTGCTTCAGCAAAGGGGTTGGACTAGATGACCTCCGAGGTCCCGTCCAGCTCTATTCTGATTGAATGATGGAATCGCTTTGTGGCACCGAACCTAGGAAGATGCTGGGGGGGGGGGCCCTCCGATCCGGGGTTCGGCTAGATCCGGAGTTGGGAGGGGGAACCATATTACCTTGCATGAAAAAAAGGGTTGGGGGTTACAATCTTGATTAAAAAGGGCAAAGAAGTTAAAAGTTTTCCCCGACTGTCTCCTGAACCGAAACAAAACAGGGTGATTTTTTTTAGCAGACTCTCCTGCAAAGTGCAGGGCCCTGTGGCTTAAGTTGGAAAGTTGGACTACAACTCCCATCAGGCTCGCCACCTGCAAAACGAAACCTTGCAGAGGCCTGGAGTAAGGGCTGGGCAGCTAAAAGGGTGTTTTGGTGAGGTGGACGGCGATGGAAGGATTTTGTTTGTTTATATGCTGCCCCTGCTTGCCACCCAAAGGGGAATTTTCATGGCTAGATTTCTTTGCCCAGAATATGGTCAATCCTCAACAGATCATTTAATGACCGTTCAAAGTTACAACGGATCTGAAAAAAAAAGGACCTTTTTTTTCCACACTTACAACCGGGTGACGTGATCAAAATTCAGACACTTGGCCACTGGTTCATATTTATGGTGGTCACACTGAAAGTTTTTAAGAAAAGACTGGACAACCATTTGTCTGAAATGGCATAGGGTTTCCTGCCTGAGCAGGGGGTTGGACTAGATGACCTCCAAGGTCCCTTCCAACATTATATTATTATTATTATTATTACTATTGATCATCGCACAGTCAGCCAGATGTTCAGACTGGATTTGGCCTTTTGTCTACCTATCGAGTCCTTCCCAAGGACCTGGGATAGGTAGATGTGGATGTCTGATGGTATCACAGCTATCGTCGCAGGATGGAAGCAGTTCCTAGTAAGGCCGCCTTTTGCAATTGACTAATGACGAATTTGTCAATACCAATGATGGTGTTCAAGTGGTGCTCCAGTTTTTTTTATTATTATTATTATTATGGATCATCGCACAGTCAGCCAGATGTTCAGACTGGATTTGGCATTTTGTCTACCTATCGAGTTGTTGTTGTTGTTGTTATTATTATTATTATTTATTATCCCCTTTTGCGACCTTCTGACAAGCAAAATCAAGGGGTTGTTCACTTAACAACCGTGTTACTAACTTAACAACTGCGGTGATTCACTTAACAACGGTGTCAAGGTCACAAAAGGGGGCAAACGTCAATAACTGTCTTAGCGGCAGAAAGTTCAGGGTCAATTGTGATCGTAAGTTGAGGACTACCCGTAACTTGAATGCTAATAGAAAGGGATTCTTGGGCTATGCTAACGTGCATCATTTGAGAGTGAGTTGATTGGGACTCGGAACTGGGAACCAGGTCACTTGGTTGCTTGATCCAATCCGTTGCTCGCAGCTGGATCTCTCTTGCAAGGGTGTCATTTTGGCAGCCAGGTGTGACTTGCTCTTGTTTCTCGAAGGAGAGGTGGAGAGTGTGACTCCTAGAAGGCAGGACAAGAAGCAACGGGTGGAAACTAATCAAGGAGAGAAGCAACCTAGAACTAAGGAGAAACTTCCTGACAGTGAGAACAATTAATCAGTGGAACAGCCTGCCTCCAGAAGCAGTAAATGCTCCAACACTGGAAGTTTTTAAGAAGAGACTGGACAGCCATTTGTCCGAAATGGTGTAGGGTTTCCTGCCTGAGCAGGGGGTTGGACTAGATGACCTCCAAGGTCCCTTCCAACTTTATTACTATTACTATTACTATTAATAGACGTATACTGTGTGCACACTTGCAGGGTGGCTACACACACATGCAGCGGTCCAGTTCGCATTGGTTCGGTAGTTAATTTTTGGTTGCCCAGGCCCAGAACAGACGTCCGGAAGCTGCATCTACACACACACACACAGAACCGGTTGTTCACCTATTTGAATCCCGCCACTTGCGCCCCTGCCTCGTTGTTGCATCCAGTGGCCAGACTTTTGCCGGTGGTGGGAGAAATCAACTTGTCTCAAATGCACTCTGCAATCTGGTAGCGTTCCCTGCGCTCAGCCGTTCAGTCTCATGACTGGACTACTGTAAGGTGCTCCACTTGGGGCGACCCTTGAAGAGCGTTCGGAAGCTGTAGCGGGTGCAGAATGTGGCAGCGTGGGTAGTTTTCGGGGAGGGAGCTAGGAATGGCCCCTGTGACATCCACTGCTCCGTAACCTGGGTCTGCTTCCCTGGTGCAATTCATGGTGTTGGGGATCCCCTTTAAAGCCCTTCAGGGCAGGGGTCCAGTTTACTTGAGGGGCCGTCTCGCCCCACTGGGATTGGCCCCTACCACCCGTGCCAACCAAGGAGGCATGCCCGTGGGTCCCCCCCCAGACCAATTGTTCCGGTTGGCACGGTCCAGATGGAGGGTCTTCTCTGCTGTGGCTCCTGTCCTCCGGAACTTCTTGTCCCCCCCCTCCCCATTGTGAGGTTGGCCTCAACCCTCCTATCTTAAAGGGCTTAAAGACATGGCTCTGCCAGTCAGCTTGGGGTCCCAGTGGGGGAACAGCCCATTGGAGGTGGTTGATTGAGTAACAACAGATTCCCACCTGCCCCGCCCTCCCCATGTGTCCTCGGTTTTAATGTTTGATTTTAACTGCTGATGTTTTAATTTCTCTGTAGCTGTAAGCTGCCCAGAGTTGCCCTATGGTAAAATGGGTGGCCAATAAAGTTTATAAATGAAAGGAAGGGGGGGAGGGAGGAAGGAAGGAAGGAAGGAAGGAAGGAAGGAAGGAAGGAAGGAGAGGGGAATGGTAAGGAGGGAGAGAGGAAGGAAGGAAGGAAGGAAGGAAGGAAGGAAGGAAGGAAGGAAGGAAGGAAGGAAGGAAGGAAGGAAGGAAGGAGAGGGCAATGAAAAGGAGGGAGGGAGGGAGGAAGGAAGGAAGGAAGGAAGGAAGGAAGGAAGGAAGGAAGGAAGGAAGGAAGGAAGGAAGGAAGGAAGGAAGGAGAGGGCAATGGAAAGGAGGGAGGGAGGGAAGGAGGGAGGGAGGAAGGAAGGAAGGAAGGAAGGAAGGAAGGAAGGAAGGAAGGAAGGAAGGAAGGAAGGAGAGGGCAATGGAAAGGAGGGAGGGAGGAAGGAAGAAAGGAAGGAAGGAAGGAGAGGGCAATGGAAAGGAGGGAGGAAGGAAGGAAGGAAGGAAGGAAGGAAGGAAGGAAGGAAGGAAGGAAGGAAGGAAGGAGAGGGCAATGGAAAGAAGGAAGGAAGGAAGGAAGGATACCAGAAGAATTCAGATTCTGCTCACCTGTACGTTCCTTGCAAGTAATAATCTAGCATGGCAAGAAATGAGAGAGGCTGCAACTTGAGCAGCTGGATTCTTGCACTCAGGGTTTGTTCCTCCTCCAGCGTAGCCCTTCTCTGCCCTAAAATTGTGCAGTCCTTCCTTACTCCCTCATTGGAAGAGTTTGTCCAGACTAGTCAAACTGTGTTGTAAGGACTTCCTCAAAATTTGAGCAGGAATTGCTGTAGGACTTAACCAGAAACCTTTGCAAGTACAAAGTTGTTGTTGTTGTTGTTAATAATAATAATAATAATAATAATAATAAAGTTGGAAGGGACCTTGGAGGTCATCTAGTCCAACCCCTGCTCAGGCAGGAAACCCTATGCCATTTCAGACATTGAGCCCAAAATTTCTGTTGCAAAGGGAGATCGTTGTTAGATGAGTTTTGCCCCGCTTTATGACCTTTCTCGCCACAGTTGTTAAGTGAATCCTGCAGTTGTTCAGCTGGTAACACGGTTGTTAAATGAACTCGGCTTCCCCCCTTGACTTTGTCAGAAGGTTGCCAAAGGGGATCACGTGACCCCCCCCCCCACAGGACACTGCAACCGTCATAAATATGATTCATTTGCCAAGGGTCTGAATTTTGATCACGTGATCGTGGGGCTGCTGCCACGGTCATAAGTGTGAAAATGAACTTTTGTTGGAGGCTAAACTCCCAAAGACATAGACAGAAGCAAATATTACCTTAACATCAAAAGAAGACTCAGATTTGACACAGATAAAAAAATTACAGGCCGATATCATTGCTAAATGTGGATGAATAAAATTTTTACCTCCACAATAGCGGAGAGACTGAAAAGATTTCTAACCCAATTTATACCCCCAGATCAAAATGGATTTCTACCAAAGAGGCAAATCAAAAATAACCCAAGAGTTATAATGGGCATATTGGGAATATTATGAAATGCATAAAACAATTGGCACTAGTATTTTTAGACGCTCAAAAGGCATTTGATAATGTTTCCTGGCAATTTATGACTCAACAACTAAAACCAATGGACTTTGGCCAAAACTTTATAAATATGAGTTTAACAATATGCCACAAACAAACAGCAAAAGTGATTGCAAACGGAGACTACACAGAGAACTTTGAGATAAGAAAAGGTACAAGACAAGGAGGCCCACTGTGCCCTTTGCATCTTTATCAGCTATAAAGGTAGTCCTCATTTAGTGACCAGAGTCGGGATTGGCAGTTTGGTTGTAAAGTAGAGCGGTTGCTAAGCGAAACCACAGCCGTATTTCCAACCTGCTTCAGTTGGTTTTGTAGACTCAGAGGGGAGGATGATTGCAAAGTTGTAACTTTTTCATCCTGGTTAGAACGGCGGACGGTCACTAAACGAAGTGATTGCTAAATGAGGACTACCTGCAAACCTCACCTTTCCTTTGGGAATTCAAGGCGGAGGGGAGGGTGGTCCCTCTTTCTGTTTCTCCCTGTGAAAAGAAGCTGGTGAGGTTGTCGGAACTAGGACAGCGATGCCCTCAAGTGTACATTGCGAAGAGTGGATGGATCCAACACCTTCCTCACATCCTAAGCCTCAGGATTGGAACTCCACCCTTGTCGTCTCACCTGGTTTCCTTGCTTGAGCATCCCATCTTACAAGAACACAACAGTAGTGCTACGTTTAGCTCAGGATTTAGGGCGGGGGTCCCCAACCTGTGGGCTGTGGCCTGCTACCGGTCCACGGCATATTGGCCATTGGGCCACATAAGTGGCTATCCAGTGTGTGCGTGAGTGTGCACACGCCCAGCAGTACTCGTACAAGCGTCGCCATGAGCATTGCAGATGTTTCCGGCCCTACTCGTATAAGTGTCGTCACAAGCATTGTGGGTGTTCACAACTCCACTCACGCACGCAACAGGTGTTCATGCACATGCACGCGCGCATGCATTCACCCCACATACACATATACAACACCATTCCTTCTTTCCTCCCTCTCCCGCACTCCGGTTGGGGAACTCTGATTGAGTGCGTGGGTTGTCAGCCTGGGGAATTTTAAACTAGGTGGATTTCAATTCCCAGAATTCCGCGGCCAGTGTGGATGGTTGGGGAATTCTGGGAGTTTGACATCCACACAGCTTAAAGTTACCCCGGCTGAGAAATAGTGTATTTCGTAAAACCAGGGCAAAATTCACTTAACAACCATCTCGTTTAGCCATGGGTTGGGCTCAGTATTGTTTGTAAGTCAAGGACTGCCTGTATTTCAAAGGCTGTGCTAGTGATGGCGAATCTTTTAGAGACCGAGTGCCCAAACCGCAACCCAAAACCCACTTATTTATCGCAAAGTGCCAGGGCCGCATCAAAATTGTGGTGCCCTCGGGGGGGGGCAGGGAGGCGCCTCTGAGTGCCCCCTCTGGCATGCAAAACCCGGGAGCACAAAAATGGGCCCACCGTGCTGCAAGGTGCAAAAACAGCCGCACCGTAGGGTGCACATACAAGGCTGCAACATGCCAGAACGGGGCAGGGCTCGTGAGTATCACGGAGGCCCTAGCCCCGCCCCATTTGCGGCGCGTGCGTGCTCGCGGCCCCGTGCGCACATGCACACATGTAAGATGCTTCCCCCTCCCTTTTCTTCCAGTCGACAATGGTTGGTGACCTCTGCTCTACCAGCTTTACTCACACTTGCTAGTCGGCCGCTTCGCCTCCTGCTCTGGGCGGCGGTGGCGGCATGATGGACCTGCTGCTGGCAGCGGTGGCACGCGTGCCAACAGAGAGGGCTCTGAGTGCCGCCTCTGGCACGCGTGCCATAGGTTCCCCACCACTGGGCTATTCAATAAGTACAGTGAGAGTCTGCGTTCTCTTTTTATAATCCCTTCGTCATCCCTTTCCTGGCTTCGCTGTTTCTTCTTCCGCAGGGGTGTCAAACTGTTTCATTGAGGGCCGCATCAGCATTGCGGTTGCCTTCAGGGGGGGGCGGGTGGGTGTGTCCAGGGTGGGTGCGGCCTACTGGGTGGGCGTGGATGGAGTGGATGTGGCCTACTGGGTGGGCATGGCCAGCTCTACATCGTTCGCGTCAAGGGGCCCTGTGGGGGCCTGGGCAGGAATGGGACAGATCTGAGGGTCTCTGGCAGAAGGGGGTGGGACTGGCGCAAGTGCCAAGGCATGGTCCATTGGAGAAGCTTCACTGCCTGCTGAAACCCTTCCACCGGAGCCCATGAAGCCGGATATGTGAAGTAGGCGAGGGCCATTTGCTGGCCACTTCCAGGCGATGGTCCATTTTTTCATTCCTCACAAAGGGGGACCCCTCCCCAGCATGCACCCAGGGGGCGGGGCCGACGCGGCAGGGGCCGGTTCCTCGCTGTTTCCGGACGGCCTTGTGGAGCTAAGACTGATTGCGTTGCAGCATAGATGGCCACCACAAAATTGTACATTGGCTCCCAGCCGGCCTGGGCCAGGGCCAAGGCAAAAGGGGCCGTTCCCTCACTGTTTCCAGGGTGGCTTCGTGGGCCACATGAAACCACTTTGCGGGCTGCATCTGCCCCCCGGGCCTTGTGTTTGACATGTCTGATCTAATCTATTCATTATATCTATCTATCTATCTATCTATCTATCTATCTATCTATCTATCTATCTATCTATCTATCTATCTTTCTATCATCTAATCTATTCATTATCTGTCTTGTTTATATCTAATCATTCATATATCTAATCTATCTATCTATCTATCTATCTATCTATCTATCTATCTATCTATCTATCTATCTATCATCTACCTATCATCTAATATATTCATTATCTCTCTATCTATCCATCCTCTAATCCAGGGGTGTCAAACTCAATTTCATTGAGGGCCGCATCATCATTGCGGTTGCCCTCGGTGGGGGGCGGGTGGGTGCGACCAGGGTGGGTGGGGCCTACTGGGTGGGTGTGGATGGAGTGGGTGTGGCCTACTGGGTGGGCGTGGCCAGCTCTACATCGTTCGCGTCAAGGGTGCCTGTGGGGGCCTGGGCAGGAGTGGGACAGATCTGGGGGTCTCTGGCAGAATGGGGTGAGACCGGGGCAAGCGCCAAGGCATGGTCCATTTCTTCATTCCTCACAAAGGGGGACACCTCCCCAGCATGCACCCAGGGGGCAGGGCCGACGCAGCAGGGGCCGGTTCCTCGCTGTTTCCGGACGGCCTTTGGAGCTAAGACTGAATGCGTTTCAGCATAGATGGCCACCACAAAATTGTACATTGGCTCCCGGCCGGCCTGGGCCAGGGCCAAGGCAGCGGGGGCCGTTCCCTCACTGTTTCCAGGATGGCTTCGCAGGCCACATGAAACCACTTCGCGGGCCGCATCCGGCCCCTGGATCTTGTGTTTGACCTGTCTGTTCTTCCTCTTCTTCCTATTCCTCTTCCTTCCCCAAAGGTGTAGGTGTGCACCCTGGGGAGGAGCCGTCTGTAAATGATCATACTTTTCCCCTAAGTGATGACGAGATTTTAAAAAATCCAGTAAACGCACCTTGGGAAACTCCCAGTACCCAGGATCATATTTGCGAGAGGTTAAAAAGTGAATTTCTAAGCTCAGCAGGAGCCCGAGAGATTGATTTCCTGGTTTGGATTAAAGTAGAAATCGAGATTGTTTGCAGTCAAGGGCTGTTAATTCGGGGAGGGGGGTCATTGATGAAAAGTTGAAACTATCCACCAGAGCACCAGAAGCAACGGATGGAATTTAATCCAGGAGAGAAGGAACCTGGAATTAAGGATAAATTTCCTGACAGGGAGGACAATTAACCAGTGGAACAACCTGCCTCCAGAAGTTATGCATGCTTCATCACTGGAGGTTTTTTTTAAAAAAGAGACCAGACGATCATTTGTCTGGAATGGTAGAGGGTTTCCTGCCTGAGCAGGGGGTTGGACTAGATGACCTCCAAGGTCCTTTCCAACTCTGTTATTCTCCTATGCTGTTCTCCAAAGCGCCTGAAGGCAGGACAAGAAGCAACGGATGGAAACTGATCAAGAAGGAGAGAAGCAACCTGGAACGGAGGAGGAATTTCCTGACAGTGAGAACAGTTAATCTGTGGGACGGCTTCCCTTCAGAGGTTGTGGGTGCTCCAACCCTGGAGGTTTTCAAGAAGAGATGGGAATGGTGTAAAAGAAGACCTCCAACGTCCCTTCCAACTGTGTTATTCTGTAAATTGACAGAAAATCTAACATGGTTTAGATCAGTGATTCTCAACCTTTTTAATGCCGCGACCCCCAACCGGTCGTAAGTCGAGGACTACTCAGCCGGTCGTAAGTTGAGGACTACTCAACTGGTGCAGCACCGTTTGCAGAATGGGCCTTTGGGCGGGCTCAGCAGGGCAGAGACAGCCTGGACAATTCCTATTGGCTTTTGAAAGCCAATAGAATTAGACTCTATTCAAGAGAGTCTATTCGATTGGCTTTCAAAAGCCGACAGAATAAAAGGGAGTAGCACAGCTAAGGGAAAGGGGGGGAAAAATGGCGGACTGCGTTGTTTGGCGACCCCCCTGAAATGGTCGTTCGACCCCAAATGGGGTCCCGACCCACAGGTTGAGAACCACTGGTTTAGATAGAAGACAGTACTGGTAGCCCAGGAATGAACTGGGGGCTTCTTGGCTCTCTCTGAGTTTGGTGGTTTCCTTGCAGATGTTTCATGACCCAACTAGGGAACATCAGTGCTAGAAGTAAATGGAGTTTCTAGGAGAAGGAGGAGGAGGAGGAGGAGGAGAGAAAGAGGAGGAAGAGGAAAAAAATCTGGGTAGTTGACGTGGCAGTGCCTGGAGACAGCAGAATAGACGAGAAAGAACTGGAGAAGATAACAAAATACAAAGACCTACAAATAGAAATAGAAAGACTGTGGCAAACGCAAGCAAGGGTAGTACCAATAGTAATAGGCGCCTTGGGTGCAATCCCAAAACAACTGGAGCACCACTTGAACACCATCATCGGCACTGACAAATTCGCCATTAGTCAATTGCAAAAGGCAGCCTTACTAGGAACCGCCTCCATCCTGCGACGATATCTGTGATACCGTCAAATGTCCACATCTGCCTATCCCAGGTCCTTGGTAAGGACTCGGTGTTGTTGTTGTTAATTGTGAAGTCGTGTCCGACCCATCGCGACCCCATGGACAACATTCCTCCAGGCCTTCCTGTCCTCTACCATCTTCTGGAGTTCATTTAAGTTCACACCTCCTGCTTCAGGGACTCCATCCAGCCCCCTCATTCTCTGTCGTCCCCTTCTTCTCTTGCCCTCCATCTTTCCCAGCATTAGGCTCTTCTCCAGTGAGTCCTTCCTTCTCATTAGGTGGCCCAAGTAGTTGAGTTTCAACTTCAAGGACTCGGTAGGCAGACAAAAATGCCAAACCCAGTCTGAACATCTGGCTGACTGTGCGATGATGATGATGATCATCATCATCATCATTAATAATAATAATAATAATAATAATAATGCTTCAACACTGGAAGTTTTTAAGAAGAAACTGGACAGCCATTTGTCCGAAATGGTATAGGGTTTCCTGCCTGAGCAGGGGATTGGACTAGATGGCCTCCAAGGTCCCTTCCAACTTTATCATTATTATTATTATTATTATTAATAATAATAATAATAATAAGGGGTCCTTGGTGCTCTCTGAGCTTGGTGGTTTTCTTGCAGACGTTTCATGACCAAACCATGTAACGTCGTCAGCGCCTATGATATCTTGTTGAACTTTGTCCTAAAATGATGGGGCATTGGGACATGTGAGGTTGGGAATCCTTGCTGATGGCACAGATGGGACTTTCTGGGATCCTCCTGAAATGTTCAGGACTTGCACTCCGTATACCAGGGGTCCTGGACTTACAACTTACAATCCATTTAGCGACCCTTTGAAGTAGTTTAGGACCATTTCTCACACTTAACAACTGTTGCAGCATCCCTGTGGGTTACATGATCAAAATCTGAAGGCTCGGCAACTGGCAGGTACTTAATGAGGGTTGCAGTGTCCCCGGGGGGGGGGTGGTCCACGGGCTCTCCTTTTGTGACCTTCTGACCAACAAAGCCAACGGGGGAAGCCGGGTTCATTTCACGACTGTGCCACCGATTGAAAAACCGCCACAATTCACTTCGCAAGCAAGAAAGGTCGTGAAACGGGGCAAAACCCACTCGCCCAACGTCTTCTTAGCAACAGAAATTTGTGGCCGTAAGTCGAGGACCACCTGTACTCACAGGACGTTGCAGAGTGCTGCGACTTTTTGCCATTTCAATGGAAGGGTCTGATCCGTTAGGCGGGTTTGGGTAAAATTTAAACCACGGAGTCTTGCTTCGCAAGCAACATTTTCTGATGTGTCAGCCTTGCAGACCGGGGTGTGTACAGGCTGAGCAAGTATGTGTTGCGGGTTCCTCTTCCTTCAGCCTGGGTTGTGTTACAGGGCGTTGTCCACATCCCCAACTAACGCAGTCATCCCGTGAGACTTTGTTATTATTCTGTATTATTTTTCTGCTTGGCAACTGGAGTTCTCCATGTGGATTATGGAGATGTTCTGGGCTAGAATGATGACGTGTAAAACTGAGACAGAAAGGCAAACAGACCCCACCTTAATTTTGTTTACTAGTAGACAAGTTTTGCCCACATCGTTTCAGAGACACAGAAATGATCAAAGGGAGCAGAAAAGCAATGGGAGTAGACTTTCGACTTCCTGCTGGCTTCCCCAGTGAGTTTCCTTGTGGGAATCTGGCAGAGAACATTGTAAATCTCTCCTTCTCCTTCTCCTTCTCCTCCTCCAGTTCTTCATCTTCTTCTTCTTCTTCTTCTTCTTCTTCTTCTTGTTCTTCTTCTTCTTCTTCTTCTTGTTCTTCTTCTTCTTCTTCTTCTTCTTCTTCTTCCTCTTCTTCCTCTTCCTCTTCTTCCTCTTCTTCTTCCTCTTCCTCTTCTTCTCCTCCTCCTCCTCCTCCGTCTTCATCCTCCTCCTCCTTCATCCTCCCTTTCCCTTCTCCTTCGCCCTCCCTTTCCTTTCTTCTCCTTCTCCTTCCCTTCCTCCCCCCTTCCCCTTTCTCTTCTCTTTCCCCTTCCCCTTTGCTTTCTCTTCCCTTCCCTTCCCTTTTCCTTCCCTTCCCCTTCTGTTTCGCCTTCCAGCAGGTATGTAAGCAACTGCTGGGTGGGAGAGGAAGCGAAGGATTGCAAGATAGGCTGGGAAACTGTCACGGAATGTTGAAAATGAAGATCCTGTAACCTTTGCAATACAGGTAGCCCTCGACTTCCAACCACAACGGAGTCCGAAATGTCTGTTGCTAAGCGAGACAATTTTAAGTGACTTTTGCCCCATTTTACGAGTTTTCACTCTGTTGTTAATAACACAGTTGTTAAGTGATTCCGGCTTTCCCACTGACTTTGCTTCTCAGAAGGTCGCCAAAGGGGATCACGTGACCCTGGGACACTGCAACCGTCATAAATATGAGTGAGGTGCCCAGTGTCTGAATTTTGATCAGGCGGCCACAGGGATGCTGCAACAGTTGTGTGAAAAACGCTCACAAATCCCTTTTCTTCCCAGTGTCGTCGTAACCTGTAATGGTTACTAGACAAATAGTAAGACACGGACTTCTTGTAAGCGGAACCTTAACCATGAGAAGAACTGATCTGATAAGGCAGAGGTCCCCAACCTTTTGGACACCAGGGACCGGTTCCGTGGAGAGAAGTTTTTCCGCAGACCAGAGGGTGCGTGGTTTTGTGTGCTGCCTACATCTCGCGGATGGGGCTTTGTTTGTTGATGCGGACCGGTTGCTGGCATGCTGCAGCCCGCTACCGGTCCACGGACCAGGGGTTGGGGACCCCTGTGATAAAGCCCAGTTGTGAAATCTGAATTAATATTGTCCTGAAGGGCACAAGCCCGCAAACACTGGCATGGGTGCTTTCCCAAACTTTAAGTGGACAAATCACGCAAAAGGGCCAAGCTTAAAATTTTATTTCTCCAGGGAAAGAAAGCTTGTTCTCTTAGCAAAGTAAAAAAAAACCACTGTAATTTTTTTAAAAGAAACCTGCTTGAAAAGCAGAATCCGTAACATATAATGCTGATTAGTCATGTCCTGATGAACCCAGGTTCCAGACTGTGGGAGTGAGTAATGCTTTCAACCGCTGTGCGTCTCGTGGACGAAAATAGCAGGAACCTTCTCCTACTAATTTAGCACTTTAAACCTAATCGGGATTTGCTAGAAATCTAGCAGGCAGGAGAAAAAAAAAAGGCAGTGCAAGAAAGTAGTTTCGCAGATGCTGTACAGGAAGTCCCCGACATACAGCAGTCCTCTTAGTGACCGTTCAAAATTACAACGTCCACTGTCTCATATTTATGACGATGGCATTGTCGTACAAATCGCCTTTGGCAACTGCCTGTGACAAGCAAAGTCCACAGGGAAGCTGGGTTCACTTCACAACTGTGTGTCTTAACAGCTGTAGCTATTCGCTTAAGACGTGTGGCAACAGAGGTCGTAAAATGCGGCAAAATTCACATAATGAAAGTTTCGCCTAGCGACAGACACTTTGGACTCAGTTTGTCCAGGATGGCTTGGAACACCGAAATGTAAATTTTGTAGCACATCCTTCATGCTTTTCTCAGGGAAAGCGGCTTTTAAATCAAAGCAGAGTGCTTGCCTTAAGTCCCAGCATGCTTTGCCTGGCCACTGAATGGAGAGACCCACAGCAACCTGTATTGAACAATAGACAAAGCACTAAGCCAACCTTGGCTCTTTTATGACACATGGACTTCAACTCCCAGAATTCCTGAGCCAGCATGAGGGAACTATGGCCCCTTCATGACTCGTGGACTTCAACTCCCAGAATTCCTCAGCCAGCATGGGGGAACTGTGGCCCCTTCATGACTCGTGGACTTCAACTCCCAGAATTCCTGAGCCAGCATGGCTCAGCTTGGAAACCTCTCCCTTTCCCCTCAGCATGGCTGCCTCAGGAATTCTGGGAAGTCCACAAGTTATAAAAGAGCCAAGGTTGTCTACCCCTGATTTACATCACTATTGATAGTCTCTGAGAATGAGGCTCCTAGTTCTTTCTCCTCACCAAACTATCTGTCCTTCACTGTCTCTTGGCCCCTGGAAGGTAGCCCTAATCACCAGGGGACAGTGAGTTCTAGTCCCACTTTAGGCATGAAAGCTGGCTGGTTAATTTTGGGTCAATCACCAGGAGACGGTGAGTTCTAGTCCTGCCTTAGGCATGGAAGCCAGGTGGGTGACTTTGGGCCAATCACCAGGAGATGGTGAGTTCTAGTCCTGCCTTAGGCATGAAAGCCAGTTGGGCAACTCTGGTCCAATCACCAGGAGACAGTGAGTTCTAGTTCCGCCATAGGCAGGAAAGCCACTTGGGTGATTTTGGGCCAGGCTGTACAGCTCTTAAATATTAGCTATGTTTGGTGCCTTGTCTTAATTATAAAATAATAAAGATGGGATAAAAATCTAATTAATTGAAAGCTAGTATCAACTCCCAGCATTTACAAGCCGAAAACATTTGGGGAACTTTTTTTCCCCACAACGTCCGTAGTCACCAGGACGCACAAGACTTTGGAAAACCTTTTGATTTCTTCCATGCCATTCGGGGAAGATTCAGACAGTCTATATCACTGGTTCTCAACCTTTTTAATGCCGCGACCCCCAACCGGTCATAAGTCAAGGACTACCCAACCGGTCATAAGTCGAGGACTACTCAACTGGTGCAGCACCGTTTGCAGAATGGGACTTTGGGCGGGCTCAGCAGGGCAGAGACAGCCTGGACAATTCCTATTGGCTTTTGAAAGCCAATAGAATTAGACTCTATTCAAGAGAGTCTATTCTATTGGCTTTCGAAAGCCAATAGAATAAAAGGGAGTAGCCCAGCTAAGGAAAAGGGGGGAAAAAATGACGGACTGCGTTGTTTGGCGACCCCTGTGAAATGGTCGTTCGACCCCAAATGGGGTCCCAACCCACAGGTTGAAAACCACTGGTCTATATTGTCGGGGAAGGGCACCCTGTCCTTATTTGACCAGTGCAATAAATACAGCCGTGCTCGGGGCTTAACCTATCATTGAAGCGTAACTGATCTTGCTTTAAGCTATGGTGGTTTGCACAGCATGGTTTGGGGCTTAGCAAGTGGTTTAGATGTCACCGTTAAGCCAAGCTTGGTTTTGGGCGACGTACAACGCTGGGGACGAAAGACAAAAGCTGAACAGTGAAAGGTTTGTTAAGATCAAGGCAGGAAAGAGAGGGAAAAAATTGGGTTTGGTTGGAAAGGAACCGGTTCTGTGGACCGCCAAAACTCTTCCCGTTGAGGCCAGCAAGGCTCAACCTACTACACTGCTGTGGCTGTGTTGACTGGAAAATTTGCAAGTTGTACGATTTACATCCACTTGTTTAGTGACCATTTGCAGTTTCGTCGCTGAAAAAAAAAGGGACTTATGACTTGTTTTTCACACTTTCGACCGTTGCAGTATTCCCCAAGGGGTCACGTGATCAAAATTCGGAAGCTCGGCAACTGGCATGTACTTGCGACGGTTGCAGTGTCCAAGGTCACGCGATCCCCTTTGGCGACCTTCTGACAAGCAAAGTCAACAGGGGGGAAAAGCCAGATTCATTTAACAACCGTGTGACCGACTTAACAACTGCAGCGACTCATTTAAGCGCTGTTGAAAAATGGGGCAAAACTCACTTAACAACTGTCTCGCTTAGCAACAGAATTTTGGGGTCCAGTTGTGATTGTAAGTCGAGGATGTCCTGTATACAGCTGGAATCCTATTTTATTCAGAGGCAATTAAAGCAACTCTGTGGCATAATAATAATAATAATAATAATAATAATAATAGTAGTAGTAGTAGTAGTAGTAGTAATAGTAATAATAATAAAGTTGGAGGGGACCTTGGAGGTCATCTAGTCCAACCCCTGCTCAGGCAGGAAACCCTATACTATTTCGGACAAATGGCTGTCCAGTCTCTTCTTAAAAACTCCCAGTGTTGGAGCATTCACCGCTTCTGGAGGCAGGTTGTTCCACTGGTTAATTGTTCCAACTGTGAGGAAGTTTCTCCTTAGTTCTAGGTTGCTTCTTTCCTTGATTAGTTTCCACCCGTTGCTTCTTGTCCTGCTTTCAGGCGCTTTGGAAAATAGCTTGACTTCCTCTTTTTTGGGGCAGCCCCTAAGATATTGGAAGACTGCTATCATGTCCCCCCTCGTCCTTCTCTTTGTTGTTGTTAGTTTCGAAGTCGTGTCCAACCCATTGCGACCCCCCTGGACAACGTTCCTCCAGGCCTTCCTGTCCTCTACCATCTTCAGTGACTCCATCCAGCCCCCCCATTCTCTGTCGTCCCCTTCTTCTATTGCCCTCCATCATTCCCAGCATCAGGCTCTTCTCCGGTGAGTCCTTCCTTCTCATTAGGTGGCCAAAGTACTTGAGTTTCAACTTCAGGATCTGGCCTTCTAAAGAGCAGTCAGGGATGATCTCCTCTAGGACTGACCGGTTTGATCGCCTTGCAGTCTAGGGGACTCACGGGAATCTTCTCCAGCACCATAGTTCAAAGGCCTCACTTCTTTGGCGCCCAGCCTTTCTTATGGTCCAACTTTCACAGCCACACAGAAGTAGTAGAACATGTGAAGTGATAAAACCGGCCAGCACAAAACCTCAAACAAATAAATTGTTGTTTTGGTCCATCTATTTGGCTTATCCAGGCAGTGGCATGGGTTTATGGGCCAGGACATCATGGGAGACAATAAATTAGATCAGTTAAGTTAAACCTGGTTAGATGAACCCCCGAGTAAGTCTGTTGGGCACTCTTAGCTACAGCATCAGCAGAGTAAAATGAATGCAATCAAACACAATAACCTTGGTTTGCAGTCAGCTAATTCCACTTTTGAAGAACAGGTTGCAGGAATTGGGAATGTCTAACTTAATGAAGAAAAGGATGAGGGGTGACATGATAGCAGTGTTCCAGTATCTCGGCGGCTGCCCCAAAGAAGAGGCAGTCAAGCTAGTCTCCAAAGCGCCTGAGGGCAGGACAAGAAGCAACGGATGGAAACTCATCAAGGAAAGAAGCAACCTAGAACTAAGGAGAAACTTCCTGACAGTCAGAACAATTAACCAGTGGAACAACCTGCCTCCAGAAGTGGTGAATGCTCCAACACTGGAAGTTTTTAAGAAGAGACTGGACAGCCATTTGTCCGAAATGGTATAGGGCAGGGGTAGGCAACCTTGGCTCTTTTATGACTCGTGGACTTCAACTCCCAGAATTCCTGAGCCAGCATGAGGGAAACTTTGTTCCCTTCATGACTTGTGGACTTCAACTCCCAGAATTCCTGAACCAGCATGAGGGAAACTATGGCCCCTTCATGACTTGTGGACTTCAACTCCCAGAATTCCTGAGCCAGCATGAGGGAAACTATGGCCCCTTCATGACTTGCGGACTTCAACTCCCAGAATTCCTGAGCCAGCATGAGGGAAACTATGGCCCCTTCATGACTTGTGGACCAACTCCTAGAATTCCTGAGCCAGCATGAGGGAAACTATGGCCCCTTCATGACTTGCGGACTTCAACTCCCAGAATTCCTGAGCCAGCATGAGGGAAACTATGGCCCCTTCATGACTCGGAGACTTCAACTCCCAGAATTCCTGAGCCAGCATGGCTCAGCATAGAAACCTCTCCATTTTCCCTCAGCATGGCTGGCTCAGGAATTCTGGGAGTTGAAGTCCACGAGTCATAAAAGAGCCAAGGTTGCCTACCCCTGGTATAGGGTCTCCTGCCTGAGCAGGGGGTTGGACTAGATGACCTCCAAGGTCCCTTCCAACTCTGTTATTCTGTTGTTCTGAAGACCTTGGGATCCTGGTTCTCTGAATTATTCCCCCCCCCCCCAGAACTTTTCCCTTTCTCCTTTAGCTGCTCCGTTGGTTTTCTTCCCCCTCTTCCTTAAGTGCGTTGCAAAGCCAGCGGGGAGGAAGGGAATTCGGGAGAGGTTTTAAAACAAATATGCCTTGTGCTTTGGCTTCCAGCCTCTCCCAGCAATGAGCGGCCGGGGAGGGGGGGAGGGAGAGGCAGCATCTGGCAAGGCAGCCCCTTGCCAAGTTTTGGATAAAAGTGAAATAATCTGGGAACTTCTCTACTTTAAAATAAGTTAAAGGGTGTATGTGTGTGTTTCTGTGCGTTCTTGCCCGTGTGTTTTTGTGCAGAGTGGGTGAACATAAACGTTAAAAAAAAAAACCCTTATTGGATAATTTAAGCATTTTTTAATTATTATTTTCAATAACCCAGTTCTCACTACTCTTCTTCTTCTTCTTCTTCTTCTTCTTCTTCTTCTTCTTCTTCTTCTTCTTCTTCTTCTTCTTCTTCTTCTTCTTCCTTCTTCTCCTCCTCCTCCTCTTCCTCCTCTTCTCTTCTTCTTCTTCTTTCTTCCTTCTTCTTTCTTATTGTTATTGTTATTGTTATTATCATCATTATCATTATCATTAAAATAATATCCAACTGTAATTGCCTGCAGACTTCCTCAATTGCCCAGTCTGACTTGAGCAGATCAGGATCTGGCAATTGAGGAAGTACAGGCAATTACAGTTGGATTTAATAATAATAACAATAACAACAACAAACCAATAGTAACAGGCAATTTGGATGTAATCCCAAAACAGCTGGAGCACCACTTGAACACCATTGGCATTGACAAATTCGCTATTAGTCAATTGCAAAAGGCGGCCTTACTAGGAACTGCTTCCATCCTGCGACGATATCTGTAATACCATCAAACATCCACATCTGCCTATCCCAGGTCCTGGGTAAGGACTCGATAGGTAGACAAAATGCCAAATCCAGTCTGAACATCTGGCTGACTGTGCGATGATCCATAATAATAATAATAATAATAATAATAATAATTATTATTATTATTATTACAGCTGTTTAGCACAGAGGTCTTCAAATTTGGCCCTTTTATGATGTGGACTTCAACTCTGGCTGAGGAAAATCATATCTATCTATCTATCTATCTATCTATCTATCTATCTATCTATCTATCTATCTATCTATCTATCTATCTATCTATCCAACCTACCTACCTACCTACCTGCCTACCTACCTACCTACCTACCTACATCTATCTATGTATCTATCTACCTACCTACCTCTACCTACCTATCTACCTACCTTCCTACATATATCTACCTACCTACATCTATATATTTACCTACCTACCTACCTACCTACCTACATCCATCCGTCCGTCCATCCATCCATCCATCCATCCATCTATCTATCTATCTATCTATCTATCTATCTATCTATCTATCTATCTATCTATCTATCTATCTATACCTACCTACCTATCTACCTACCTACCTACCTACCTACCTACCTACCTACCTACCTACCTACCTATCTATCTACTTCGTTCTGAATCTTTTTCGTTCAACTGTACAATGCATGAACCAAGCTAGAAAAATATCGTTTTAATCTCCCGGGAAGGTTCACACGTCCGGTGCAGGGAGAGACAGACATTCGGTGGGAAAAGCAAGGAAAATGTTTAAATCTTTTCTCAGTATTTTTGTGTCGGCCCCTCACAACGGAGGTGCGGTTGCATCTTTGCTCCAGGCAGTGAGCCTGTCTTGAATCTAACTTTGGCACAAAGTTTTGAAGGGATTACAAAACGCTTCCTGCCAGCAACTTTCCAAAGGGGAGGGAGGGGGGGAAAAGTCAGTTTAAGTCTGATGAAACACCAACCATGTTAGTTGCTTGGATTGCCCCCCCCCCTTAGACAGGTGCTAAATCTCTCAAGCAACACACCACCGATTTCCTAATCTCCAACTGCCGGAAGCCTCCCCGGCCAGTCTCCAGGGCTGTAAAACACACACACACACACACACACACACATACACACACACAACACCTAAATGGCAAATACAGGAAGTCCTTGACTTTCATTTAGTGACCGTTCAAAGTTACAACGGGGCAGGAAAGAGTGACTTGCAACCGTTTTTCACACTTAAAAGATTGTAGCATCCCCTTGATCACGTGATCAAAATTCAGACGCTTGGCGACTGACTCGTATTTATGACGGTTGCAGCGTCCCTGGGGGATCACGTGATCCCCTTTTGCAAGCCAGCAAAGTCAACGGGGGGAACCAGATTCGCTTAACGACCGTGTCATTCACTTAACAACTGCAGTGATTCACTTAACACGTATGGCATGAAATGTTGCAAAGCAGGGCAAAACTCCCTTAATGCACGTCTCATGTAGGAACAAAGATTTTGGGCTCAGTTATGGTTGTAAGTTGAGGACTGCCTGTATACACCTCACTGAAAATACATATTTCCTGAATTTTGATCATGTGATCAACCACCGGGTCGTAAGGGTGAAAAGCAGTTGTTAAGTCCCTTTTTCCAGTGTCGTAACTTTGATCCCTGAATGAACGGGTGTAAGTCGAGGATCAGCTGTACTGGCGAGCTGGATTTGATTATCTTCGAGAAAGCAATCAATCAAGCTATTCTCCAAAGCGCCTGAAGGCAGGACAAGAAGCAACAGACAGAAACTAACCAAGGAGAGAAGCAACCTAGAACTAAGGAGAAACTTCCTGACAGTGAGAACAATTAATCAGTGGAACAGCCTGCCTCCAGAAGCAGTAAATGCTCCAACACTGGAAGTTTTTCAGAAGAGACTGGACAACCATTTGCCTGGAACGGTATAGGATTTCCTGCCTGAGCAGGGGTTTGGACTAGATGACCTCCAAGGTCCCTTCCAACTTTATTATTATTATTATTGATCATCGCACAGTCAGCCAGATGTTCAGACTGGATTTGGCATTTTTATCTACCTATCGAGTCCTTCCCAAGGACCTGGGATAGGCAGATGTGGATGTTTGATGGCATCACAGATCTCGTCGCAGGATGGAAGCGGTTCCTAGTAAGGCCGCCTTTTGCAACTGACTGATGGCGAATTTGTCAATGCCGATGACAGTGTTCAAGTGGTGCTCCAGTTGTTTTGGGATTGCACCCAAGGCACCTATTACTATTGGTACTACCCTTGCTTGCCTTTGCCACAGTCTTTCTATTTCTATTTGTATGTATTTTGTTATCTTCTCCAGTTCTTTCTCGTCTATTCTGCTGTCTCCAGGCACTGCCACGTCCAGACTTTTTTGTCTTTCTTATCGACAATTGTTAAGTCTGGGGTGTTATGTTGCAGGTGCTTGAATTCTGAAGTCCCAGAGCAGTTTAACTTTATCATTTTCTATGACTTTCTTTATTTTATGATCCCACCAGTTCTTGCTTGCAGGCAAATGATATTTCTTGCAGATCTTCCAATGCACCATTGTTGCTACTTTGCTTGTAGTCAGTCTGTGCGATCTTCTTGCAGCAGCTTACCAGGTGGTCCACTGTTTCTTCAGCTTCTTTGCATAGGCGGCACTTACTGTCTGTTGCTGTCTTCTCAATTTTGACTTTGTATGCATTTGTCCTTAAGGCTTGGTCTTGTGCAGCCAGAATTAGTCCCTCGGTCTCTTTTTTCAATTTTCCTGCTCTTAGCCATTGCCAGGTCTTTTTATTATCTGCTTTCCCAGCCATTTTTTTTAATGTACTGGCCATGTAGTGCTTTGTCTTCCCATGCCTCTATTCTGTTCTTCATTTGGTCTTTCTTGTAGGCCAGTTTGGTCTCTCCAGTAGTCAGTAAGCCTTCCTGATATACTAATTTCAGTGCATCTTCATCATTGTCCTTCAGATATTATTATTATTATTATTATTATTATTATTATTATTATTATTATTATTATTATTATTATTATTATTGCAAGGAATGAAAATACAATGTAGGTAAGCTTCCTTTCCATTTGAACCTGGCTCAACTGGAATCTCTTTGTCCAATTTCTATTTCTTCTTCTTCTTCTTCTTCTTCTTCTTCTTCTTCTTCTTCTTCTTCTTCTTCTTCTTCTTCTTCTTCTTTCTTCTTCTTCTTCTTCTTCCTCTTCTTCTTCTTCTTCTTCTTCTTCTTCTTCTTCTTCTTCTTCGTCTTCGTCTTCTTCTTCCTCCTCCTCTTCCTCCTCCTCCTCCTCTTCTTCTTCTTCTTCTTCTTCTTCTTCTTCTTCTTCTTCTTCTTCTTCTTCTTCTTCTTCTTCTTCTTCTTCTTCTTCTTCTTCTTCTGTTTCTTCTTCTTCTCCTCCTCCTCCTTCTCTTGCTCCTTCTCCTTTTTCTCCTCTAAATTGCCAAACCAAAAGGCAAGAATATCAACACAAGGATGGCCCCTTTTCAATTAAGGATTGGTTCTCTTCCTGGCATCAACTGCCGGTGGGAAATCCGGCTGGATCCAGCGGTTTGCAATTTGTTGGCTTAAAGGCTCAGTGAGTTTTGTGCAACGGCCAAGGTGAGGCCGAGGTGTGGCTGTTGTACGGCAGCCATGGCTGGAAAGTCTTTGCTTACACCACAATGCAGGAGCGCTTTTCACAGCGAACCGCTGCTTGGCTGACTCCTGTTTGCTTCACCTTTTGCAACACAACCGTTTTCTCTTTCATCAGAAGCCACAACAGGGGAATTCACAGAGACACACACCTTATTTATTTTTATTTTATTTATTTGCATCCTGCCTTTATTATTTGTACAAGTCACTCAAGCTGGAGAAATACACAGGATACCTGACTCCTCCTATTAACTGCAGAACAACCCCCCTGTGAGGTGGGCTGGGATTAGAGGAACTGACTGGCCCAAAGTCACCCAGCTGGCTTCCATGCCTAAGGCAGGACTAGAACTCACCGTCTCCTGGTGACTGGCCCAAAGTCACCCAACTGGCCTCCGTGCCTAAGGCAGGACTAGAACTCACCGTCTCCTGGTGACTGGCCCAAAGTCACCCAACTGGCCTCCGTGCCTAAGGCAGGACTAGAACTCACCGTCTCCTGGTGACTGGCCCAAAGTCACCCAGCTGGCTTCCATGGCTAAGGCAAAACTAGAACTCACCATCTCCTAGTAACTGGCCCAAAGTCACCCAGCTGGCTTCCATGGGCTAAGGCAAAACTAGAACTCACCATCTCCTAGTAACTGGCCCAAAGTCACCCAGCTGGCTTCCATGCTAAAGGCAGGACTAGAACTCACCATCTCCTAGTAACTGGCCCAAAGTCACCCAGCTGGCTTCTGTGCCTAAGGCAAAACTAGAACTCACTCTCTCCTGGTGACTGGCCCAAAGTCAGCCAGCCGGCTTCCCTGCCTATGTCGGAAGACTACAGGGACTCTTTGACGTACAACCAGAATTCAGCCCCAAATTTGTGTTGCCAAGGGAGACAGTTGTGTGTGTTTTGCCACGCTGTGGGCTGACTTTGGTTGCAATGCTGCATTCTAATCACTGCGCCACTCAGGTTCCTGACAGTGCAAAAAACCATTTCCCACCATCCAGTCAGAACTGAAGAAGCTTCTTGGGATGAGAAGCGAAACGTCTTCAAAGAAAAACAAGGAAGTCCAGTTGCCCCGTGAAAAAGCCCCTTTGGGACAACCCTGACCTGGAGGACGGAGAGTCATGTAGAATATCAAAGTTGGAAGAGACTTTGGAGGTCATCTAGTCCAACCCACTGCTCAAGCAGGAGATCCTATATTATTGCAGAGAAAGGGCTGTCCAATCTCTTCTTGAAAATCTCCAGTGATGGAGCATCTGCAACTTCTGGAGGCAGGTTGTTCCACTGGTTAATTATTCTCCATGCCAGAAAGTTTCTCCTTAGTTCTCAGGTTGCTTCTCTCCTTGATTAGTTTCCACCCGTTGCTTCTTGTCCTGCCTTCAGGCGCTCTGGGGAACAGCTTGACTCCTTCTTCTTTGGGGCAGCCCCTGAGATATTGGAAGACTGCTATCATGTCCCCCCTCATTCTTCTTTTCACTAGATATACATCACATTCCTGCAACCGTCCTTCATATGTATTAGCCTCCAGTCCCCTGATCATCTTTGTGGCTCTTCTCTGCCCTCTTTCCAGAGTCTCAACGTCTTTTCAATATCATCTAAGATGCAATATTCCACGTGTGGTCTTACCAAGGCATTATTGTCTATCTATCATCTATCTATCTGTCTGTCTGTCTGTCTGTCTGTCTATCATCTATCTGTCTGTCTGTCCATCATCCATCCATCCACCCACTCACCCATCCATCCATCCATCAATCTATCCACCCACCCACCCACCCACCCATCCATCCATCCACCGCTTCTGGAGGCATAGTTCCATTGGTTAATTGTTCTAACTGTCAGGAAGTTTCTCCTTAGTTCTCGGTTGCTTCTCTCCTTGATTAGTTTCCATCTGTTGCTTCTTGTCCTGCCTTAGGCGCTTTGGAGAATAGCTTGACTCCCTCTTCTTTGGGGCAGCCCCTGAGATACTGGAAGACTGCTATCATGTCCCCCCTCGTCCTTCTCTTCGTTAAACTAGACATACCCAATTCCAGCAGCCTTTTCTTATATGCTTTGGCCTCCAGTCCCCTAATCATTTTTATTGCTCTTCTCTGTACTCTTTCTAGAGTCTCAACATCTTTTTTACATTGTGGTGATTAAAACTGGCACTGTATTAATGCGTTAAGTATTAACCTATTAGGATTAAAAGTAGTAACCTGTTCTGTTGTTAGCAAGCTTCTGGAAAATCCATGCCAGTTTTTCATTTCATTTTCCCCAATCCCCGGGTTTTTCCTCAAGCCCTTGCAAGCCTAAACTTGCAAGCTGCTGGTTTGGTTTGGTTTTTGCTTCCCAATTTGCAGGGATGGAGGAGAGAGAAAGAGAGGGAAAGAGGAGAGAGAGAGAGAGAGAGAGAGAAAAAAGGGAGAGAGAAAAGAGCAGGAGAGAGGAGATAGAAAAAGAGGGAAAGAGAAAGAGGAGAAAGAAGAGACAGAAAGCAGGAGAGAAAACAGGAAAGAGGAGAGAAAGAGAGATAGAAGGAGAGAGAGATGGGAGAGTGAAAGAGAAAGAGGAGAGAAAAGAGCAGGAAAGAGAAAGAGAGGAGAAAGAAAGGAGAGAAAACAGAGAGATGGGAGAGTGAAAGAGAGAAAGAGGAGAGAGAAAAGAGCAGGAAAGAAGGAGAGAAAGACAAAGAAGGAGAAGAAAGAAGAGATAGAAAGAAGAGAGAAAACAGGAAAGAGAAGGAGAGAAAGAGATGTGGAGAGCAAAAGACAGAAAGAGAGAAAGAGGAGAGAGAAAAAGAGAAGGAAAGAGAAGGAGAGAGAGGGAGGAGAAGGGGAGAGAAAGAGAGAAATAGAAAGAGAAGGAGGGGGTGTCTGGGAGACAGAGAAATGGAGTCAGTTTCAACCCAGAAAGCAAATGTCTGCTCTTTTGTTCCTAATTGAGGGACTGCTGATCCCTCTGGAATAGCATTGTTGATCCATGCAGTTTAGCCTTGTCTAAGTCAGTGTGTCTCAACCTGGACAATGGTAAGGCAGTAGATTTCAGCGCTGATGACTGTGGAATTCTGGGAATTGAAGTCCACAAGTCTCGAAGGTGCCCAGGTTGAGAAACCCCATCTAAACCCCCAGGGTCAGCTGATCAGAACTTGGGCGCCTGAGCAAACTGGCATGTTATTTATGACAGTTGCGGTGGTTGTGTGATCCCCATCGATGACCTTCCTAGCTGGCTTCTGTTTAGGACAGGGGTAGGCAACCTTGGCTCTTTTATGACTCGTGGACATCAACTCCCAGAATTCCTCAGCCAACATGGGGGAAACTTTGGCCCGTTCATGACTTGCGGACTTCAACTCCCAGAATTCCTCAGCCAGCATGGGGGAACTATGGTCCCTTCATGACTTGCGGACTGCAACTCCCAGAATTCCTCAGTCAACATGGGGGAACTATGGCCCCTTCATGACTTGTGCACTTCAATTCCCAGAATTCCTCTGTCAGCATGGGGGGAACTATGGCCCCTTCATGACTCGTGGACTTCAACTCCCAGAATTCCTGAGCCAGCATGGGGGAACTATGGCCCCTTCATGACTTTTGGACTTCAACTTCCCCCATGCTGGCTGAGGAATTCTGGGAGTTGAAGTCCATGAGTCATAAAAGAGCTAAGGTTGCCTACCCCTGGTTTAGGAAAATCCAACGGGAGAAGCGAGACGTGCTTAACGACCACATGCTTCCCTTAACAACTGGAGTGATTCGCCTCAAAATTTCTGCCGCTCAGTAAGACCGATCTTAAGCGAGGCTTGCCCCCATTTTAGGAGCTTCCTTGTCACCGTCCTTAAGTGAATCACCACCGCTGTTAAGGCACTTTAAGCGGATCCAGCTTCCCCCTTTTGACTTGGCCTGTCAGAAGTTCGCCAAAGGGGATCGTCACGTGACTCTGGGACCCGGCGACCGTCATAAATATGAGCCGGTTGCCAAGCGTCCAAGGTTTTGATCCCGTGACCCACGGGGGATGCTACAACGGCCGTGCGTGTGAAGAACGGTCGTAAGTCAGGGTTTTTTTTCAGTGCTGTTGTAGCTTTGACAGGTTTTAAGTCGAGAACTACCTACAAATCTCCAGGGTTTCTGTAAAACTTCGGCAACTATTTCGGAGAACGGGGAAAGCGTTAAAGGTATAAAGGAATGCTATAAAAGCAACACCGTTTGGAGGTTTTGAGTGATTTTTGCCTTGCTTTGTTCACCCTTGGGCTGGCTCGTCTCTTTTTCTGTTTAAAAATAGACGCTGTTAATCATCTCGGGAGGCTACTGTATATAATTTATTCCTACTGTCACCTCCCTTGTCTTCAGCTGCCACTGCTGGTCTCACTTTCTTGTTCCCGTTTGAAAGGGCCATTTCTATAAATCCACCCTGGAGTTCTGCCTCCTTTCGGTGTTTGAAACGTGCCAGCCAGCTTTTAAAGCAGTGGTTCCCAACCTTTTTAATGCCGCAACCCCCAACCGGTCGTAAGTCGAGGACTACTCAACCGGTCGTAAGTCGAGGACTACTCAACGGGTGCAGCCCCATTTGCAGAATGGGACTTTTGGCGGGCTCAGCAGGGCAGAGACAGCCTGGACAATTCCTATGGGCTTTTGAAAGCCAATAGAATTAGACTCTATTCAAGAGAGTCTCTTCTATTGGCTTTCAAAAGCCAATAGAATAAAAGGGAGGAGCACAGCTAAGGAAAAGGGGGGAAAAAATGGCGGACTGCGTTGTTTGGCGACCCCCGTGAAATGGTCGTTCGACCCCAAATGGGGTCCCGACCCACAGGTTGAGAACCACTGTATTAAAGTGATGGGCCTGTCCTGTAGAGCTGAACCTGGCACTGGCTTCCCAAACAGATTTAAATGATCTACGAGAGGGCTGGAGAAAGTTTCACGTCCTTGAGTTTTACTTTTGGAAGGGATGTTTTCCGTGTGCTGAATTATGGCAGCTTTTCAGAGTGGGCAGAGTCAGGGCTTTTCAAAGTTTAGCAAGGCAAAGGAATAACCGATAGAAGGGAAGATCTGCAGGCCAGGGTTGAACGGTGGGGTCCTCGGTGCTTTCTGAGCTTGGTGGTTTCCTTGCAGACGTTTCTTGACCCGACTAGGGAACATCATCAGTGCTAGAAGGGAATTGGGGGAGGAGGAGGAGGACAGAGGGAGGCAGGGAGGGGGGGAGGGAGGGAGAAGGAGGAGGAGGAGGAGGAAGAGGAGGAGGAGGACAACAATGACTGTGGGGTCCTGGGTGCTTTCTGAGCTTGGTGGTTTCCTTGCAGACATTTCATGACCCAACTAGGGAACATCATCAGTGCTAGAAGGGAATTGGGGGAGGAGGAGGAGGACAGAGGGAGGCAGGGAGGGGGGGAGGGAGGGAGGGAGAAGGAGGAGGAGGAGGAGGAAGAGGAGGAGGAGGAGGAGGACAACGACGACTGTGGGGTCCTGGGTGCTCTCTGAGCTTGGTGGTTTCCTTGCAGATGTTTCATGACCCAACTAGGGAACATCATCAGTGCTAAAAGCAGGGGGGTTGTGGAGAGAAGGAGGAGGAGAAGAGAAAGAAAGAGAGAGAGAAAAGAGAGAGAGAGAGAGAGAGAGAGAAGGAAGGATAGAAGGAAGGAAAAAAAGAAAAAAAGGATGGATTGTCGGGTCCTCGGGGGAGTTGTCGAGAGGAGGAGGAGGAGGAGGAGGAGAAGAGAAAGAAAGAGAGAGAAAAGAAAGAAAGAAAGAGTGAGAAAGAGAAAGAGAGAAAAAGAAGGAAGGAAGGAAGGAAGGAAGGAAGGAAGGAGGGAAGGAAGGAAGAAGAAAGGATTGTGGGTTCCTTGGTGCTCTCTGAGCTTGGTGGTTTCCTTGCAGACGTTTCATGACCCAACTAGGTGACATCATCAGTGTTAGAAGGGAGGGGGGATTTGTGGAGGAGGAGGAGGAGGAGGAGGATTGTGGGGTCTTTGGTGCTTAGTAACCGGCTGTGCTGGGAAGGCCTGGAAAAAAAAAAACTGGAACAGTTATTTTTCCTGTTTTTTTTTTCAAACTGCTTTGGCAAAAAAGAAAAAAAAACATCCCGTTTTTTCCCCATTTTTTTCCATTTTCCCCTCCCCACCCAGGTCTTCCCATCTCTAGCTGGACCACAACTTCCTTTGTTCTTAGCCAGCCTATTGCCTAGCACAGTGGTTCTCAACCTTTTTAATGCTGCGACCCCCAACCGGTTGTAAGTCGAGGACTACTCAACCGGTTGTAAGTCGAGGACTACTCAGCCGGTCGTAAGTCGAGGACTACTCAACTGGTGCAGCACCGTTTGCAGAATGGGACTTTTGGCGGGCTCAGCAGGGCAGAGACAGCCTGGACAATTCCTATTGGCTTTTGAAAGCCAATAGAATTAGACTCTATTCAAGAGAGTTTATTCTATTGGCTTTCAAAAGCCAATAGAATAAAAGGGAGTAGCACAGCTAAGGAAAAGGGGGAAAAAATGGCGGACTGCGTTGTTTGGCGACCCCCGTGAAATGGTCGTTCGACCCCAAATGGGGTCCCCACCCACAGGTTGAGAACCACTGGCCTAGCACATCTGGAAGACATCCAGCTGTTCAATGGCTCCTGGTTAATGAACCTTACGAACAAATGCATGCTGGTAGTCCCTAAGTTACAGCCGTTCGTTTAGTGACCATTCAGAGTGAACAACGGCACTGAAAAAAGGGATTCGTGACCGGTTTCCACACGGTGTTCCTCCATGGTCACGTGATCAAAATTCAGACGCTCCTATTTAGGACGGTTGCGATGACCTGGAGTCACGTAATCCCCTTTTGCAGCCTTCTGACAAGCAAAGTCAGTGGGGGGGGGGGGAAGCCGGATTCGCTTAACGACCGGGTGACTAATTGAACGACTGCAGCGATTCGCTCGTCACAATTGTGGTGAGACAAGTCATAAAACCGACCAGAATTAAATTTAATCATTGCCTTGCTTAGCGATGGAAATTTGAAGCTCCTTGTGGTCGTAAGTCAAGGACTACCCGTACAGCTGTTGTATTTGGCTGACCGAAAGACCTGTAGGCTAGCATCTCCCAACCTATATAATTATTACTATTATTATTATTATTAATAATAATAATAATAATTAATTATTATTATTATTAATTACTATTATTATTATGGATCATCGCACAGTCAGCCAGATGTTCAGACTGGATTTGGCATTTTGTCTACCTATCGAGTCCTTACCCAGGACCTGGGATAGACAGATGTGGATGTTTGATGGTATTACAGATATTGTCGCAGGATGGAAGCAGTTCCTAGTAAGGCCGCCTTTTGCAATTGACTAATAGCGAATTTGTCAATGCCAGTGGTGTTCAAGTGGTGCTCCAGTTGTTTTGGGATTGCACCCAAGGAGCCTATGACTATTGGTACTACCCTTGTTTGCTTTTGCCACAGTCTTTCTATTTCTATCTCTTTGTATTTTGTTATCTTCTTCAGTTCTTTCTCTTCTATTCTGCTGTCTCCAGGCACTGCCAATTATTATTATTATTATTATTATTATTATTATTATTATTATTATTATTATAGGTAGACAAAATGCCAAATCCAGTCTGAACATCTGGCTGTGCGATGATCAATAATAATAAAGTTGGAAGGGACCTTGGAGGTCATCTAGTCCAACCCCCTGCTCAGGCAGGAAACTCTATAGCATTCCAGGCAAATGGCTGTCCAATCTCTTCTTAAAAACTTCCAGTGTTGGAGCATTCACCGCTTCTGGAGGCAGGTTGTTCCACTGGGTAATTGTTCTAACTGTCAGGAAGTTTCTCCTTAGTTCCAGGTTGCTTCTCTCCTTGATGAGTTTCCATCCGTTGCTTCTTGTCCTGCATCCGTTGCTTCTTGTGCTGCCTTCAGGCGCTTTGGAGAATAGCCTGACTCCCTCTTCTTTGGGGCAGCCCCTGAGATACTGGAACACGGCTATCATGTAACCTTCTAGAGAAGTTCTGGATCAACATTGTTAGGGAAGAAGGTCCCTGAGGGATCCCAGGGTCTGCGTAGAATTTTAGGATCTGCCTTCATTCACCTGTGTCACGTCCGCTTCTTCCATTTTTGTCTTTGTTTTTTTGTTGTTGTTGTTGTTCTGCAGGTATCCGGGATGTCTTCTTTGGCTTGGTTCCACCTGCTGCTAGTCCTGCCCTGTCTTGGCACCTCAAGGACTTGCTTTCCGAGGTGTCACTGCGAAGTGGAGACCTTTGGGCTGTTTGACAGCTTCAGCCTCACCAAAGTTGACTGTAGTGGGATCGGATCCCACCTAGTGCCCGTCCCCATTCCATTGGACACCACCTATTTGGACCTATCTTCCAACCATCTGGAAGCCATCAACCAGTCCATGTTAACCGGGCCTGGTTACACCACCCTGGTGGGCCTTGACTTGAGCTACAATAAAATCTCCCAGGTCATCCCCACCACCTTCTCCAGACTCCGGTACCTTGAGTCTTTGGATCTGAGTCATAACTCTTTGGGGGCCATCCCCGAGGACTGCTTTTCTCAGTCACCTCTGGGAGACGTGGACCTCAGCAGCAACCACCTCTTGCAGATCAGCCTGAACGTCTTTGCCTTCAAAGGTCAAGGGAAACCCATCAACGTTGACCTTTCCAACAACTTAATCAGTCGGGTGTCCAGAGAACCGGATAAAACCGTTCCTAACATTCAGAGCTTAAATCTCGCGGGGAACCAATTAACCAGCATTCCAGATCTTCAAGGGATCCCCCTTCGCTACTTAAACCTGGATGGAAACCCGGTCTCCGTCCTTGAGAAAGACGCCTTCTTGGGCCTGAAAGGGCTAACCCACTTGTCACTAAGCGGAATTCACCATCTCCTCAACATTTTGCCTTTTAGTTTCAAGGACCTGTCTGCTCTCCAAGTGCTCGACTTATCCAATAACCCCAACATTAAATCCTTGAACCCCAAGGTTTTTTACAGCCTGAGTTCTTTGCAAGAGCTCAACCTGTCAGGGACGGGGGTGGCCACCGCTTTCTCCAAACCCATGTTGAGATACTTGCCTTCCATCAAAAGCGTGGCCTTGGGCAAGAACATCCGGTGTCTGAGGACCATTCGTGAAGGCCACTACCACAGAGCAGCTGGACCGAACAAGAAAGAGGTCCTAAGGTGTCACAATGGCCACGGATCCGTGGCGCCGTACGTTTTGTGACGAGAGGACACGAACAGGACCCCTTTGTTAAAAACACAGCCACCGATGTGCCTTCTGTAAAAGCATTTAATTTATATCTTTTTGGGTATATGTCAATTCTGATGTTATAATAATTGATTGGACAGAGCGTTTGTGGAGTGTGGTTTTATTTCAGTGGTCCCAAAAACATTCCAGCTCTGTGGACTGCCGGCAGCAGGGTGGCGGGGATGGTTTCACACGCCTGCCACTTGTGCAAATGCAGCTTCGCATGCTTGTGCACTCGCCTGCAGCTTGCATGGCCCAGTTCCTAAAATAAGATAAGATAGGATAGGATAGGATAGGATAGGATAGGATAGGATAGGATAGGATAGGATAGGATAGGATAGGATAAGACAAGACAGCGGTTCTCAACCTATGGGTCGCGACCCCATTTGGGGTCGAACGACCATTTCACGGGGGTCGCCAAGCAACACAGTCTGCCATTTTTTTCCCCTTTTCCTTAGCTATGCTACTCCCTTTTATTCTATTGGCTTTTGAAAGCCAATAGAATAGACTCTCTTGAATAGAGTCTAATTCTATTGGCTTTCAAAAGCCAATAGGAATTATCCAGGCTGTCTCTGCCCTGCTGAGCCCGCCAAAAGTCCCATTCTGCAAACGGTGCTGCAAGTTGTCTTCAGCGAAGGCGAGCTGTCTGGAAGTTTCCACCCTCCCTGCTGAGCAACTACTAAAAATGTAAGTAAAAGAGGGCCAGGGGTGGGAGGTGGGAGGCCGGCGGGCGCAGGGAGGGTTGCTGGCACGCGGGTGCCTTACCTCCCTTGGGCTGGGCCAGCTGGTGGCCCAGCCGGTGGTCGCCCTGCGCCTTCGCTGCCCCTTGCCAGCTACGCCTTGGCTGGCACAAGGGGCAGCACCACGCATGTGCGGCGCTCCCAGGCAGGGAAAGTCCTCGACTTACGACCGGTTGGGTAGTCCTCGACTTACGACTGGTTGGGTAGTCCTCGACTTACGACCGGTTGGGGGTCGCAGCATTAAAAAGGTTGAGAACCACTGAGATAAGATAAGATAAGATAACCTTTATTGTCATTTTTTTTACTGTGGGCACAACAGCACACATCAAAAATGAAATTTAGTTGCCCGCTCTCAAAGTCAAACACATACATGACACACACCTAAACATACTATATACAACATATGTATAGATCCATACCCCTGTATATACATAACAAATAAATATTAAATACTGTCCATCTTGAATATATAAGGGAAGGCGGACGCTTGCGAGTTCGCAAGGTTAATGCTGTATGGAATGAAACTCTGGCTGAATCTGGATGTTCTGCTACGGATACCACGAAACCCCCCCCCCCCCCAGAAGGTAACAAGGAAAACAGGTTGTGAAGAGGGTGTGTGTAGTGTCCCAGACAATCTTGCGGACCCTGCTCAAGCAACGCTTCTGTGCTATGTCCTGGATGGGAGGGAGGGAACTGCCAATAATCTTTTCGGCTGTCCTCACCACCCTCTGCACCGCCTTCCTGTCTGAAGCAGGGATGCTTCCAAACCAGACTGTGATGCTGTATGACGGGATGCTCTCCATTCTTCTGTGGAAAGTGGTAAGGATAGGAGAAGGAAGATGTGCTTTTCTCACACGACACAGAAAATGCAGGCGCTGTGGACACTGGTCTGTGGACCAAGGTGTCATGGTTCCGACAGATGAAACCCAATAAAGAACTTCAAGGCAAGGCAAGCTCTGACACAAGGTTTGGGGAACCCCGGTTTATTTGATTTCCTAACCCCCAATTGTTCTCCTTGAAACCTGAGACCACAGCCGTGGATCTACGGCAGTCCCCCAACCTTTATGGATTGGCAGCCCAGAGGGGGAAAGAGGGGAAACAGGAATTTATTTTTTATTTATTTATTTATTTATTTATTTATTTATTTATTTATTTATTTATTTATGAGACTTATATACCACTTTAAGTGGCGGTGTACACCAGTAAGCAATGTATATATATATATATATATATATATATATTTACATTGCCCCCAACAATCTGGGTCCTCATTTTACCTACCCCGGAAGGATGGAAGGCTGAGTCAACCTTGAGCCGGTGAGATTTGAACCGCTGACCTGCTGAACACCGTCAGCTAAAGTGGCCTGCAGTATTGCACTCTAACTGCTGCGCCACCTCGGCTCTGTTTAGTGGGAGGGGCAGCTGCGAGTGCATGCATGTATGTACGTGAGTGCATGTTGCTAGTGTGAGGGCGGCCAAGCACCCCTGTGATGCTCGCACGAGTGAGGCACCGAGCATCTGCAACGCTCGTACGAGCAAGTTAATCCCTGAGCAAGTTAATCCCTGAGCGCTCACACAAGTGGGGTGACAAGTGCCCACGCAAGTGGGGCTGCAAGTGCCCACGACCCTTGTGTGAATGAGGCCCCAAGTGCCTGCAACCTTCACGCGAGTGGGGCCACAGGCGCCCACAATGTTCGCTTGAGTGGGACTGTGTGTGTGCATCTGCGCACATAGCAGCCAGCCACTCATGTAGCCCAGTTGCAAATAGGCTATGAACCGGTAATGGGCTGCTGCCCACAGATTGTGGACCACGGATCTACAATGTCCTTCGGATACAGGTAGCCCTTGACTTACAACCATTCATTCATTTTGTGACCGTTCAAAGTTGCAACGACACTGGGAAAAGTGACTTACGACTGGTTTGGACGCTTATGACCATTGTAGCATCTCCATATGTGAGTGATGGCCAACCTTTTAGAGACCGAGTGCCCAAACTGCAACCCAAAACCCACTTATGCATCGTCGGGTGCCGGGTGGGTGTGGCCCATTGGCTGGGTGTGGCCCATTGGGTGGGCGTGGCTGCGGTGGTCATGGCAGACTGGGTGAGACTAAAAAGTTCAATCAATCAATTCCAACTTTGCAAGATCTTTTTTTTTCCCGCAAGAAGTTGAAATTGACTGATTGATTGAACCTTTTTTCTTTTTGTACACGGCGGCGGAGGCTTAAAGCGAAAAAGTTTTATAAAACCCAGCTGAAGGCCTAGGACTGGGGTGATAGCGCGCGTACCCACAGAGAGGGCTCTGAGTGCCGCCTCTGGCACCCGTGCCATAGGTTTGCCACCACTGCCATATGTGGTCAAAATTTGGCAACTGTCAGCTTGGCAACTGACTCATATTTATGACGGTTGCAGTGTTCCGGGTTCACGTGCTCTCCTTTGGTTGACCTACTGTCAAGCAAAGTCAATGATGGAAGCCAGATTCGGGGTGCTAATTTAACTTAAGTGGAACATATGTGGTCAAAAGGGCTGAAAAATGGGGCAAATTTCACTTAATGTCTGTCTCACTTAGCAGAATAAATTTCGGGCATAATGGTGGTCGTACGTAGAGGACTCTCTGCACTGCCACTATTGTTATTTTACCATCCTGGGAAATGGAAGCCCCCGCTTTCCCAAAAAAGCTTTAACCTGTCTCTCTTCTGTTCTGGTTACGTCACGGCTAAAGCCGAGTTAAGTGCAAGGCAAACATTACGCAAGTCTCTCTCAACGCTTTCCGCAAGGCTTTACAAAGCCCTGTTCATTTTCCACCCAACTGACATTTTGGGCTGAAACAATTTCATTTTCTGTCTTGCCCTCTCGGCCAATCCATGCAACGGAAGGCAGATTTCAACTGTCGCTCTCCGGATTCAGCCAGATCAGATGGAAAACTTTCCTGCCAGCCTGGATGTCAAATATTTGCAAGGCGCATAGGGGAAAAAAAAACAACGAAAAGAACAGATCTTGAAAAAAGGATATAAGCAAAATAAACAAGTCGGCAATCTGGGGCCTGCAATTAAAGTGGTTTTTTTTTTTTAAGACTCTGCCTCAGAAGGCAGAGTTCCAATTTCTTGGGGGTTGATCTACTTCAGGGGTCTTCAAACTTGGCTCTTGTATGACTGGCTGAGGAATTCTGGGAGTTGAAGTCCACAAGTCATGAAGGGATCAAGTCCTCATGCTGGCTGAGGAATTCTGGGAGTTGGTCCATGAGTCGTGAAGGGGCCATAGTTCCCCCATGCTGGCTGAGGAATTCTGGGAGTTGAAGTCCGCAAGTTATAAAGGGGCCATAGTTTCCCCATGCTGCCTCAGGAATTCTGGGAGTTGAAGTCCGCAAGTCATGAAGGGGCCATAGTTCCCCCATGCTGGCTGAGGAATTCTGGGAGTTGAAGTCCGCAAGTCATGAAGGGGCCAAAGTTCCCCCATGCTGGCTCAGGAATTCTGGGAGTTGAAGTCCACAAGTCATAAAAGGGCCAAGTTTGAAGACCCCTGATCTATTTGTTTTTTTTTCTTTTTGAAGATTTGAGAAAATCACGCTCCTGTGCATTTCTCCTGCATACATGCAGAACTTTAGTAGGTATTTTTAAAAAAAAATATATGTCAGTGTACAGGTAAGTCCTCAGCTTATGGGCAAAATGGAGCCCCGAATTTAGGTGGCTGAGCAAGAAATTGGTTAAGTGAGTTTTGCCCCCTTTTACAACGTTCCCTGCCACGGTTGTTACGTGAATCTGGATTGCCTCGTAAAATATCAACACAAGATCCCGGCACGCTGCGACCGTCATAAATACGAACCAGTTGTCAAGCATCTGAATTTTGATTACATGATCACGGGGATGCTGCAAAGGTCATACCTGTGAAAAACAGCCATAAGTCACTTTTTTCAGTCCCGTTGTAACTTTGAACGGTCACTAAACGAACTGTTGTAAATAGAGGAGAACTACTTGTCTATATTTTCCCAAATAGCTTTGATTTTTTGTCCAAATTTCTCCGGGACCGGCTGATTGTATTCTAACACAGGGGTCCCCAACATGTGGCCCGCAGCCCGGGAATGGGCCGTGGCCTGCTGGCCACCATACACATGCGTGTGCACACACACCCTCACTTGTGTTAGTGCCGCGGCCACAGGGCGCAAAAACAGGACTCCGTGCCACGGGCTGCAAAAACAGGCTGCTACCACCCTATGGGGTGCAAAAATGGGTGCCGCCATGCCACGAGATACAAAAGGGCTGCCATCACACCATGGGGCGCAAAAATGGGTGCTGCCATGCCACAGGGCACAAAAACGGGCTGCCACTGCACCATGGGTGCAAAAATGGGTGCCGCCATGCCATGGGGCACTAAAACGGGCCACCACTGCAAAAACGGTCTCCACCGTGCCACAGGGAGCAGAAACAAGGCACTGTGCCACGCAAAAATGCAGCAGTGTTAGTGACTATCACGCGGGTGCTAGCTTTGCCCCATTTGCGGCACGCATGTGTTCGCAGCCCTGTACACACGGACATACACGCCCGCATATAAAATGCTTCCCCCTCTCTTTTCCTCCAGTCCACCAACCGACAAAGGTTGCTGACCTCTGTTCTAACACAGGAGCTACTTCTGAGGAATTAGTTTTAAAATCCGAGCCACCTCAACACTTTTTTAAAGAAAAAAAAATAAAAAATCAGGAACTCAAAAAATAACAAGTAGGGCGTGCATTTAATTATCGATCAGAAAAAGTTGACGACAGGCGTCGGTCTAACGTCGCCACCTAAGTTCTGCCTCGACGGGTGTACAGATAGTCCTCGCGTTATGACCACAAGGGAAGGGAAGACACTTGTTAAGTGCATTTTGCACCGTTTTATGACCTCTCTTTCCACAGCTATTAAGTCAGTCACTGCAGTTGATAAGTTAGTAACGTGGCTGTTAAGTCAATCCGGCTTCTCCCTGGTCAGTAGGTCCCAAAAGGGGGGAATCACGTGCTCCTGGGAAGCTGCGACAGTCATCAATAAGAGCTAGTTGCCAAGTCCTCGAATTTTGACCACGTGACCCCGGGGATGTTGCAACGGTTTGTTAAGTGTGACAGCTGGTCATAAGTCCATTTTTTTCAGTGCTGTTGAATTTCGAATGATCAGTAAGTGAATGGTTGTGAGGACTGTCTTTACTGGACATTGGAGGGTTTGGGGGGGCATAAAAATAAAAGCTCGGATTTCCCCTGAAAGTTTTCAAATGGCTTTCCTCCAATAAACCCCAAATCTTGGAGACTTGGAATATTGAAAGTCTGGACTATTGAAAGGGTGAAAGCAAGAGGATAGGAGGAAGGCCCGTAGGGCTGCCCCCTCCCACCTCACCCACCCCTCAAAGAGAACAAAAGAGACACTGACGCAGGAAGCCCCCCTGAGACCATTAAAGGAGCCGTAAAAGTTTATGGCTAGTAAATGGCCTCTCCTGCATTTTGGATTGGGGGGGGGGAAGACAGCATTAAAAGGAAACATCACTGTGTGTGAGTGTGTGCCACACACGCTCAAGGGTGATGCATTGTGCCCCACTGGTTCTCGTAAGCCTTCTCCAAGCACTGTTCTTGCATCTCTGCACACCCTAGTCAACTCACAGCTTGACTACTGCAACACGGTCCGCTTAGGGCAGTGATGGCGAACCATTTAGAGACCAGTGCCCAAACTGCAACCCAAAACCCACTTATGCATTGTCGGGTGTTGGGTGGGTGTGGCCCATTGGGTGGGCGTGGCCCATTGGGTGGGCGTGGCTGCGGTGTGGTAACAGCAGACTGGGTGGGACTAAAAAGTTCAATCAATCAATTCCAACTTTGCAAGATCTTTTTTTTCCGTGAGAAGTTGAAATTGACTGATTGATTGAACCTTTTTTTTTTTTGCACAAGGCAGCGGAGGCCTAAAGCGAAAAGGTTTTATAAAACCCAGCTGAAGGCCTAGGACTGGGGCGACGGCGTGCGTGCCCACAGAGAGGGCTCTGAGTGCCGCCTCTGGCACCCGTGCCACAGGTTCGCCATTACTGACCTAGGGACTGCCCTTGAAGACTGTCCAGAAGCTCCAACTGGTTCAGAATTCACCTCTTCATGCCATCGCCAATTCACAGCGTAACTTTCAGGTGGTCCTTGACTTATGACCACCAATTTACGTTTGCCAATATGAGACATTTGTTAAGTGAGCTTTGTCCGGGTTTTATGGTTTTACGGCCTTTCTTGCAACAGTTGTTAGTCACTGCAGTTGTAAAGTTAGTAACAGGGTGGTTAAGTGAATCCGGCTTCCCCCCTCGACTTTGCTTGTCAGAAAGTCACAAAAGGAATCACAGGATCCCAGGACACTGCAACCGTCATAAATACAAATCAGTTGTAATGAACTGTTGTAAGTCGGGGATTATCTACTACAGCACATTCTACAAGGGGCTGGCCTTGAAGACTAGCCAGCAGCTCGAACTGGTCCAGAATGCAACTCTTCATGCCCCTCTCACAACCTGACTACTGCAACGCACTCTACATGGGGCAGCCCTTGAAGACTATTCAGCAGCTCAAACTGGCCCAGGCAACTCTTTATGCCCCCTCACAACTTGACTACTGCAACACACTATACAAGGGGCTGGCCTTGAAGACTACTCAGCAGCTCTAACTGGTCCAGAATGCAGCTCTTCATACCCCACTCACAACTTGACTACTGCAACACACTCTATATGGGGCTGCCCTTGAAGACTAGCCGGCAGCTCTAACTGGTCTAGAATGCAGCTCTTCATGCCCCCACACAACTTGACTACTGCAATGCACTCTACACGGGGCAGCACTTGAAGACTAGCCAGCAGCTCAAACTGGTCCAGAATGCAACTCTTCATGCCCACCTCACGTCTTGACTACTGCAACGCACTCTACATGGGGCTGGCCTTGAAGACTAGCCAAAAGCGCTAACTGGTTCAGAATGCAGAATGCATGGCTAGTGATGTCCATGCCTTAGCACAGTATTTCCCAAACTTGACAATTTTAAGGCATGAGGACTTCAACTCCCAGAATTCCACAGCCAGCAATGCTGGCTGTGGAATTCTGGGAGTTGAAGTCCACATGCCTTAAAATTGTCAAGTTTGGGAAACACTGCCTTAGCATGTCCATATATCATCTATGGTTTTAGGGCCTGATTACTAATTACTCTGATTCCAGTTGGTTTCTGCCTGATTTGATTTGATCCTGATTCGCTCTCTTCCTTTAATTAAACCACCTGATCACCTTTGACCTTGTTACTAAAAGTTCCCCTCCCTTTTTGACCAAAGGGGGTTGAAATTAGGCCTGTATCCTACACCAGTGTTTCTCAACCTTGACAATTTTAAGGCATGTGGACCAACTCCCAGAATTCCACAGCCAGCATTGCTGGCTGTGGAATTCTGGGAGTTGAAGTCCACATGCCTTAAAATTGTGAAGGTTGAGATACACTGTCCTAACACAATCATGTCATTCTTCCCCTTCTCCTTAGCAGGAACGAAAAGAATGCAATTAAAGCTAGACATTCTTCTGTACAAGAAAAATCCCTTTTCCAGTGAAGCCCCCGACTCTGCCTGACCTTGTTGGCCCGCTTTGACTTTTGAAGTCAAAGCAAAAATGCAGTTTAAAGGCCCAGCCTTACACAACGGAGCTAAATCACCCCCACCCCCCAAAAAAGAAACAACCATTAAAAACTAAGCTTGGCGTGATATTTAAATGTGGCCCCGGCTGGGAGGATTTCTTTATTTCTCGGCTGGGAGGATTTCTTTATTTCTCCACGCAACTCTGCCGAGTTTATTTATTTATTGATCCTTGGGCTTTCCCTCAGAGAAAAAAATGTTGTCCGTTGTGCTTTTAGCACAGTCTTGAGGGAAGTGAGAAGTGCCAAAGATTGCCTAACCCTGGACAGGAAATAGGAAGAATTGGACAATCGTTGGCTTTTTTCCCAGCTCTTCTCTTTTTCTGTAACATCCACATTCACTTAGGGGGGAAAAAAATCCATAATGAAGTTCCATAATGAAAAGCAGGACTAGGGGCGACATGATGGCTGTGTCCCTATATTTGAGGGGATGCCACAAAGAAGAGGGAGTCAAGCTGTTTTCCGAAGAACTTGAAGTCAGGACAAGAAGCAACGGATGGAAACTCATCAAGGAGAGAAGCAACCTGGAAATAAGGAGAAATTTCCTGACAGTTAGAACAATTAACCGGTGGAACCACCTGCCTCCAGAAGCTGTGAATGCTCCAATACTGGAAGTTTTTAAGAAGAGACTGGACAGCCATTTGTCCAAAATGGTATAGGGTTTCCTGCCTGAGCAGGGGGCTGGACTAGTTGACCTCCCTTCCAACATCATCATCAACAACAGTTGCAGATTGGGTATGTCTGGTTTAATGAAGAGAAGGACGAGGGGGGACACGATAGCAGCCTTCCAGTATCTCAGGGGCTGCCCCAAAGAAGAGGGAGTCAAGCTAGTCTCCAAAGCGCCTGAAGGCAGGACAAGAAGCCATGGATGGAAACTCATCAAGGAGAGAAGCAACCTGGAACTAAGGAGAAACTTCCTGACAGTGAGAACAATTAACCAGTGGAACCACCTGCCTCCAGAAGCCGTAACTGCTCCAACACTGGAAGTTTTTAAGAAGAGACTGGACAGCCATTTGTCTGAAATGGTATAGGGCTTCCTGCCTGAGCAGGGGGTTGGACTAGATGACCTCCAAGGTCCCTTCCAACTCTATTCTGAGTGTCCTCTATACTTACACTCTTCACCTGTTGTATCCCTATGCAGGGATCCCTACTTCCTAACACTACTTCCCAGAAAAGTCTTAATTTTAAAAACCAGTTGGCAAGTGCTCCAACATTAGAGGTTTTTAAGAAGAGATGAGACAACCATTTGTCCAGAATGGTATAGGATCTCCTGCCTGAGCAGGGGTTGGACTAGACTAGATGACCTCCAAGGTCCCTTCCAACTCTGTTATTCTGCTAAGTCTGAAAACCTCGACTTACAATGACAATTGGAGCTGTGGGGTGCAGTGGTTAGAATGCAGTATTGCAAGCTAATTCTGCCCACTGCCAGCAGTTCGATCCTGACTGAAGGTTGACTCAGCCTTCCATCCTTCCAAGGTTGGGAAAATGAGGACCCAGATTGTTGGGGGCAATAAGTGTCATTGTTATAAATAAAAGCCATGATGGCACAGGGGTTAATATTGCAAGCTAATTCTGCCCACTGCCAGCAGTTCGATCCTGACTGATGTTAACTCAGCCTTCTATCCTTCCGAGGTCGGTAAAATGAGGACCCAGATTGTTGGGGGCAAATAGGTGGACTCTGTAAACCAGGGCTTTTCAACCTTTTCACCCATTGTACCACTTTTAGGATATGGCAACATCCGAGTACCACCAGTTGCCTAGCAAGGTGTCAAAAACCTGATGACCCCCCCCCCCCCAAAAAAACCAGGAAAAAGTGATAAAGTACAGGTAGTCCTCGACTTACAACAGTTTGCTTAGTGACTGTTCGAAGTTACAATGGCACTGAAAAAAGTGCCCCCCAAGCTCAAAATTTCTGTTGTTCAGTAAGCCCTTTGTTAATTGAGTTAATTGAGCCCCATTTTTCGACCTTTCTTGCTTCAGCTGTTAAGTGAATCGCTGCGGTTGATAAGTTAGTAACTCGGTTAAGTGAATCTCGTTTCCCCATTGACTTTGCTTGTCAGAAGATCGCAAAAGGGGATCAAGTGACCTTGGCACAGAACAACGGTCACAGATAGGAACCAGTTGCCCAGCCTCTGAGTTTTGATCACATGGCCATAGGGAAGCTGCTAAGGTTGTAACTGTGAAAAAGAGTCATCAGTCACTTTTTTCACTGCCGTTGTCACTTTGAACAGTCACCACACAAACTGTTGTGAGTCAAAGACTACCTGTAGTAGTTTAGCAACGGGCTTTTCAACCTTTTCACCCACTGTACCACTTTTAGGATATGGCAACATCTGAGTACCACCAGTTGCCTAGCAAGATGTCAAAAACTTGGTGAGGAAAAAAAAAAAAAGGAAAAAAGTGATAAAGTACAGGTAGTCCTCGACTTACAAAAGTTTGCTTAGTGACTGTTCGAAGTTACAATGGCACTGAAAAAAATGCCGAGCAAGACACCTACCTGCCCGCCCGGCGGCGCTCTTCCTCCTGTCTGAGGTTTTCATTGTTGTGAGCATTTCTGTTGAGGATTGGCATCGGGGATGGGGTGGGGGGTGTTTGGTCTTTATTTCCCTCCCCCCGGTCTTCTGGGTGGTTGCAGCAGGTTTTGGTCACTTCACATGACCCTGGGACACTGTGACAGTCATAAATATGAATCAGTTGCCAAGCATCACAAGACCCTGGAGATGCTGCAACATTCCAGCTGATCGGTGCTTCTTCTGGGCTCAGCAGAAGCTCCAGGATCAGCTCCGAGCTCCAGCTGGAGCCTGGCACTGATCCTGGCGCTTCCACTGAGCCCTGACAGCCCCGAAGTGCCGATCAGCTGGAAAGCGGCACTGATCCTGGTGCTTCCACTGAGCCCTGACAGCCCTGCAGCTCCAGCCATCTCTTGCTCAGACTTGTGTGGTTGTGCTGCTACCAGTTCAGCTCATTCCCCTCCCCCGCTACCACTTTTCTAAGATGGTCGCGTACCACCTGCCAGGTGCCAAATGTACCACAGGTAGTATCCGTACCACTGGTTGAAAAGCCCTGGTTTAGCATACTGTCTGAATGCAGCTCCGCATTGCTAGCCTATTCTGTATCATCTCATCAAGAAATATGTCCATTTCCTCCCATAAACACTGTCTGGTACAAAATCTATGCAATAGTGGCAAATGTCTGTAGCTTGGGTGTAGGATCACGGTGAATGTTTGTTCTCCGAGTTTGTGGATGGGTTTCTGAATGTTTCGTTACCAGGCTAGGTAACACCTTCAACAGAGTTTAGGGGATCCTAGACTCATCCTAGACCAGGGGTAGGCAACCTTGGCTTTTTTATGACTCGTGGACTTTAACTCCCAGAATTCCTCAGCCAGCATGGCTCAGCTTGGAAACCTCTCCCTTTCCCCTCAGCATGGCTGGCTCAGGAATTCTGGGAGTTGAAGTCCACGAGTCATAAAAGAACCAAGGTTGCCTACCCCTGTCCTAGACCCATCACAAGCTTCTCACTGATAACTCACACCTGACCCATCACAAGACCCTCATTTAACACAACCACACCTGAAGCCCTTATAAACAGAAGAACAGGGCCACTGACGTTCCCTAAACTCTGCTGACGATGTTTGGAAACCAACCCACAAGCTCGGAGAATGAACCTTCACCCTCACAAAACTTATGCTTTGATCTGCTGATCTTCTAGACTTTATGAGAGAAAAATCTGAATTTCTCAGGGGGGAATTTCTGCTTGGGACTTCTGCAAAACATTTCAATTCGACCATTGTCCAGCAGCTCAATTTATCTCTTCTCTGCATAAAATGATGCATTTTCTGTCCAGGGAAAGCTTGGCAGCTGGTTGGGCTCCCTCACTGGGAGACAAATGCCCTTTCTGGATCCTGAAATCAGTGTGGATCCACTGCCCCCTTCTGGATTGGCCTTGATCACTCCGCTTTGCATTTTCTCCAGCTGAGCAATGGTGGATAATCAGACAACATGCTGTAAGCAGAGTTTCTCAACCTTGGCCATTTTAAGACGTATGGACTTGCAGAACAAGGGCTTAAGATACAGGAGGATCTGGATGAACATTGGACACTATCTAACACAGTGGTTCTCAACCTGTGGGTCGGGACCCCATTTGGGGTCGAACGACCATTTCACGGGGGTCGCCAAACAAGGCTGTCCGCCATTTTTACCCCCTTTTCTTTGGCCACGCCCCTGGCACCCGGTGATGTATAAGTGGTTGGGGGTCACCACAACATGGAGAAATGTATTATGGGGTCGCAGCATTAGAAAGGTTGAGAACCACTGATCTAACAAAAGGAAACTCAATGATGAAAAAAGTAAGGTTCTACATTTAGGCAAGAAAAACCAAATGTACAGGAACAGTATAGGTCACAGGTCGGCAACCTGCGGCTCCGGAGCCGCATGAGGCTCTTTGAGCCTCCCCCTGTGGCTCCCAGCCTCCTTTGCCTTTGCAGAGACAGACAGACAGAGAGAGGCAATTGCACTTCCCTGCTTCTCTCTCTCTCACTCTGTGTGTGTGTGTGTGTATAAAAAAAAGAGAATGCACTCACAGTGTTCTCCGAGGAGCTGAAAAGCTTACTGGGCGGAGCTCCTCCCTTTGCTGCATCTCTGCAGGAAGCAGGAAGGGCAGGAGAGAGCTAGCTAGCCCAGCTAGGCTGACTCAGGAATTCTGGGAGTTGAAGTCCATGAGTCATAAAAGAGCCAAGGTTGCTTACCCCTGAGCTTGTTGGAGAACAACTTGAAGCTTGCCAGGTGAGCAGCAGATGGGTGGGGGGAGAAAGAGAGAGAGAGAAAGAGAGAGAGAGAGGGAGGGGGAGAGAGAGAGGAAAGAGAGAGAAAGAAAGAGAGTGGGGGAAGAGGAGTGGCAGACCAAGGGCAGAGAGGGAGGGAGGGAGGGAGGGAGAGAGACAGAGAGAGAGAGACCCTTTTGACATCTAAAATGAAGATAACACTGCATATATCCTTTTTTTACCTTTGTGTGTATGTAATTTTATTCTCTTAAAGCATTCTCTCGGTGATCATTGTTTTAATAGTATGGATATTCCCAAGAGTCATATTTTTACTTTTATTTTTAACACACACTCTCTCTCTCTCTCTCTCACACACACACACACACATATAATAAAGATAAAAAAAGGATATATGCAGTGTTATCTTCATTTTAGATATCAAAAGGGTTTTGCGGCTCCCGGTGTTTTGTTTTTGGTGGGAAACGGGTCCAAGTGGCTTTTTGAGTGTTTTGGGTTGCCTACCCCTGGTATAGGTGATACCTTGCTCAACAATAGTAACTGTGAGAGGGATCTTGGAGTCCTAGTGGACAATCACTTAAATAGAAGCCAGCCGTGTGCTGCAGCTGCCAAAACGCCAGCACAATGCTAGGTTGCAGAGGGATAGAATCAAGATCACATAAAGTGTTAATATCACTTTACAATGCCTTGGTAAGGCCACACTTGGAATCCTGCATCCAGTTTTGGTCACCACGATGTAAAAAAGATGTTGAGACTCTAGAAAGAGTGCAGAGAAGAGCAACAAAGATGATCAGGGGACTGGAGGCTAAAACATACAAGGAACGACTGCTGGAATTGGGTATGTCTAGTTTAACGAAGAGAAGGACGAGGGGGGACATGATAGCAGTGTTCCAGTATCTCAGGGGCTGCCCCAAAGAAGAGGGAGTCAAGCTATTCTCCAAAGCCCCTGAAGGCAGGACAAGAAGGAACAGATGGAAACTAATCAAGGAGAGAAGCAACCTAGAACTAAGGAGAAATTTCCCGACAATTAGAACAATTAACCAGTGGAATGGCTTCTCTCCAGAAGTTGTGAATGCTCCAACACTGGACGTTTTTAAGAAGAGACTGGACAACCATTTGGCTGAAATGGTGTAGCCAAAGCAGGGGGTTGGACTAGATGACCTTCAAGGTCACTTCCAACTCTCTCATTCTATATTCTATTCTGTTCTGTTGTGTTCTGTTCTATTCGTTACAAGAAATTAAATTGAAGGAGAGGGAACTCCAGAACTTGCCAGAGGATTCTAACATACTTAATCAACTAAAAATATTGCAACCACAACTTTCCTTGCCGACTGTTTTAGATTTTGAAAAGAAACTTAAATATACAAAATGACACTTTTTTGAACATGCAAATAAACCAGGGAGATGGTTGGCATGCAAACTAAGAAAACAGGCAGAAAAGAAGATAACCAAGCTTCAAGAGAGAAATAAGACTTGCATGAATAACCTTTTCAAAGACTTTTTTGGAATTATTATACTAATTACCGTATTTTCCGGCGTATAAGATGACTTTCTAAACCATGCAAATCGTCTCCGGTTGGGGGTCGTCTTATACACCGAGTCATCTTATACGCCAGAAAATACGGTATATAAAGAACAAGAAATGTCTTCAGACACTACTGAGGAGTATACAACAACTAAAAATCTTCCTAAATTATCGGAAAATTACAAGCAAATTTTGAACAGCCCAATAACAAGTTTTGAAAGCATAGAAGCAATTACAGGAGCTAAAACAGGCAAAGCCGAGGTGGCGCAGCAGTTAGAGTGCAGTACTGCAGGCCACTTTAGCTGACTGTGTTCAAAAATTGTGGGCGCCTGTGGCCCCACTCGCGTGAAGGTTGCAGGCACTTGGGGCCTCACTCACACAAGGGTCGTGGGCACTTGCAGCCCCACTTGCGTGGGCACTTGTCACCCCACTTGTGTGAGCGCTCAGGGATTAACTTGCTCAGGGATTAACTTGCTCGTACGAGCGTTGCAGATGCTCGGTGCCTCACTCGTGCGAGCGTCACAGGGGTGCTTGGCCCCCCTCACACTAGCAACATGCACTCACGTACATACATGCATGCACTCGCAGCTGCCCCTCCCACTAAACAGAGCCGAGGTGGCGCAGCAGTTAGAGTGCAGTACTGCAGGCCACTTTAGCTGACGGTGTTCAGCAGGTCAGCGGTTCAAATCTCACCGGCTCAAGGTTGACTCAGCCTTCCATCCTTCCAGGGTAGGTAAAATGAGGACCCAGATTGTTGGGGGCAATGTAAATATATATATACATTGCTTACTGGTGTACACCGCTTAGAGAGTGCTTGCACTTAAAGCGGTATATAAGTCTCATAAATAAATAAATAAATAAATAAATAAATAAAGCTCTGGGACCAAATGGCCAATACAGTGGATTCTATAATTTTTTTTGAAGATCGATTACTTCTTCCGATGAAGGACTTAATGAATTCTGTTTTACAAGGGAACCCCAGTATGCCAGACTCTTGGAAGGTTGCCTACATTTCTTTAATACTTTCCAAAGATGCACTGGATTTAACGTCTGTGAAGAACTACAGGCCAATCTCTCTCCTTAATAACCACTACCAAACTCTTTACATCTACGGACAAATCAGTTGAAAAACAGTTTGTGCTGCTATTACTTCATATGGTGTCGGCTGTGAGGATTATAATTGCCGAACGCTGGAAAGAAAAAGAGAGGCCGACCGTTGAAGAATGGATTTTGAAATTGACTGAATTTAGCAGAGATTGTGAAACTAACGGCTTTGGTTAGAGATAATGGACTAGACCAGGGGTGGGCAACCTTGGCTCTTTTATGACTCGTGGACTTCAACTCCCAGAATTCCTCAGCCAGCCATGCTGAGGGGAAAGGGAGAGGTTTCCAAGCTGAGCCATGCTGGCTCAGGATTTCTGGGAGTTGAAGTCCACGAGTCAGAAAGCGGCCAAGGCCTAGGCCAGAGGTAGGCAACCCTGGCTCTTTTATGACTCGTGGACTTCAACTCCCAGAATTCCTGAGCCAGCATGGGGGAACTATGGCCCCTTCATGACTCGTGGACTTCAGCTCCCAGAATTCCTCAGCCAGCATGGGGGAAACTTTGGCCCCTTCATGACTTGTGGACTTCAACTCCCAGAATTCCTGAGCCAGCCACACTGAGGGGAAAGGGAGAGGTTTCCAAACTGAGCCATGCTGGCTGAGGAATTCTGGGAGTTGAAGTCCACAAGTCATAAAAAGGCCAAGGTTGCCTACCTCTGGACTAGACAGCTATATAAGAGACTGGAAACCGTTTGTGGACTTTCTATACACTAAATATAACAGGTGATTAACAGAAAGATTTGAAGATTAGTGCAATGCTTAGCTCAACCTCCTGACTGCCATTTCTTCTTCTTTTATTTTATATACAGGTAATCCTCTACTTACTTAGTGACCGTTCAAAGTTATAATGGCACTGAAAAAAGTGACTTATGGCCATTTTTCACACTTATGACCGTTGCAGCATCCCCATGATCATGTGATGTAAACTCCCTCACATGCAACTTCCTTTTGTGACCTTCTGACAAGCAAAGTCAATGGGGGATTCGCTTAATAACCGTGTTACTCATTTAACAACTGCAGTGATTCACTTAACAAATGTGGCAAGAAAAATCGTAAAGTGGGGCAGAACTCACTTCACAAATTTCTCACTTAGCAACATAAATTCTGGGCTCAATTGTGGTTATAAGTCGAGGACTGCCTGTATGCATACATTTGTTAAAAGGAGAGAATTTATTGTTTTTTTTTTTTCTTTTCTTTTGGCACTCAACCAAGGCGGATCCTGCATGTTAAATGTTAAATTTAATTGACCCTTTTCCTCTTTTTGCGTTCACAATTTTTTCCCCTTTCTTGTTGTTGTGGTTAGGGCTGAATGTACATTATTGCATTTTGTTTGTTTGGTTTAGGATAAAATAATAAAAGTTGCAAAAGGTGATTACAGGATCTAGGGACACAGCAACAGCCCTAACGAACCAATTGCCAAACATCCGAATTTTGATCACACGATCATGGGGCTGTTACAAAGGTTGCAAGTGCGAAATCAGATCATAAGTCATTTTTTTCAGTGCCGTTTGAACAGTCACTAAATGAACTGTTGTGAGTCGAGGACTACCTGCATATTCATTTACGGCTATTTCAGATGTGAGGCTTACTCTTCCACATTCCCCCACCTGCTCCTGAGTCTTCGAGATATATCGCCAATTTCTTTCTTTCAAAAAATATCTGACCAAAAAATAAAGTTTTAATCACTCCTGCATCTCCTTGGTGCCCTAGGTTCATGTTTCTCAACCTTGGAGGCTTAGACTTCCACTCCCAGCATCCCCCCAGCCAGCATTCTGGGACTTTTCCCTGACCTCCATGAGGGCTAGCACCTTGGGATGCCTGTGAGGCCCAAGCCTCAGGGACCCAGCGGGGAAATAGAACGCCCGGCGGTCGCTATAGCAACGTAGAGCCCCGGCCCGGCAAGCCTTGCGGGCGGTTCGCCCTCCGGTCGCCGTGGCAACGTAGAGCCCCACCCGGCAAGCCTCGCGGGCGGTTGGCTCGCCGGTCGCCATGGCGACGCTGGAGCCCCGGCCCGGCAAGCCTTGCGAGCGGTTCGCCCTCCGGTCGCCATGGCAACCCAGAGGCCCAGCCCGCCAGGCCTCGCAGGCGGGCCTCCGCCGCCGCCGCCGCTGCCGCCCCGCCTCAAGCCGGCGGGAAGGCGGGGTCAGCTGGCCCGAAGGTCCCTGAAGAAGAGCGGATGCGGCGGCGGGCGCTTCCTTTCCTCCTCGCTCGGCCCTCCGACCGGCTATGGCTCCCGCCGGCGACCGCGCCGGCTACTGGGGCCCGCCGACGTCCACCCTCGACTGGTGCGAGGAGAACTACGTCGTTTCCTCCTACATCGCCGAGTTCTGTGAGTGAGGCGGCGGCGGCGGGAAGGGGGGGGTCGCTTTCCCTCGTGGACTGCCCCCCAACCCCTTCCCCGTGGAAGTGGGGTGATGGAGGGGGTCCCCCAAGAAGTGCTTGACGGGAGGGGGGAAAGAGCGGCCTAGTCCCCCCCTTCACCCTTGAAGGGTTGCATCTTTGCAAGGGGGGGAAGAGACAAAGGGTGGGGGGGGCTTTTGCAGAAGTCACCCCCCCCCGCCCCGAGGTTATTTCTGGGAGGGGGTGCGGGGTCCTTGGCTCTTTTATGACTCGTAGACTTCAACTCCCAGAATTCCTGAGCCAGCCGTGCTGAGGGAAAAGGGAGAGGTTTCCAAGCTGAGCTGGGAGTTGAAGTCCACCAGTCATGAAGGGGCCATAGTTCCCCCATGCTGGCTGAGGAATTCTGGGAGTTGAAGTCCACCAGCCATAGTTCCCCGATGCTGAGGAATTCTGGGAGTTGAAGCCCACAAATCATGAAGGGGGCATAGTTCCCCCCATGCTGGCTGAGGAATTCTGGGAGTTGAAGTCCACAAATCATGAAGAGGCTATAGTTTCCCCATGCTGGCTCAGGAATTCTGGGAGTTCAAGTCCACGAGTCATAAAAGAGCCAAGGTTGTCTCCCTCTGTTTAGGGGGTTCCTTCCCCCCCCCAATTGCAGATCTTTCCCTCCTTCCCCCCCCACCTACTCCATTGTGGAAGACGAGCTGGGAGGGGGGAAATCTTTGGAAAAGGCTGGGGGCACTAATGAGAGAAGTAACAGAGTCGGAAAGGGACCGTGGAGGTCTTCTAATCCAGCCCCCTGCTGAAGCAGGAAACCCTAAACCGGTGGTTCTCAACCTTTTTAATGCTGCGACCCCCCAACCGGTCGTAAGTCGAGGACTACTCAACCGGTCGTAAGTCGAGGACTACTCAACGGGTGCAGCACCGTTTGCAGAATGGGACTTTTGGCGGGCTCAGCAGGGCAGAGACAGCTTGGACAATTCCTATTGGTTTTTGAAAGCCAGTAGAATTAGACTCTATTCAAGAGAGTCTATTCTATTGGCTTTCAAAAGCCAATAGAATAAAAGGGAGGAGCACAGCTAAGGAAAAGGGGGGAAAATGGCGGACTGCGTTGTTTGGCGACCCCCGTGAAATGGTCGTTCGACCACAAATGGGGTCCCGACCCACAAGTTGAGAACCACTGCCCTAAATCATTTCAGGCAAGTGGTTGGTTGTCCAGTCTCTTCTTAAAAATATCTCCAGTAATGGAGCACCCACAAGTTCTGGAGGCAAAGTAGTTCAGAATCACTGTGTTGGGAGGGACCTTGGAGGTCATCTAGCCCAACCCCCTGCTCAAGCAGGAGAGACCCTGTACCATTCTGGACAAATGGCTATTAAATCTCTTCTTCAAAGCCTCCAGTGATGGGAGCCTCCACAAACTCTGGAGGTACGTTATGCAGAATAACTGAGTTGGAAGGGACCTTGGAGGTCATGTAGTCCAACCCCCTGCTGAAGCAGGAGACTAGGTGCCACTCTGGACAAATGATTATTAAATCTCGTTTTCAAACCCTCCAATGATGAAGCATCCACCACCTCTAGAGACGGGTTCTTCAGAATAACAGGATAACAGCTGGAAGGGACCTTGGAGGTCTTCTAATCCAACCCTGTTTCCGTGGCAGGAGCTCCTATACTATTTCAGACAAGTACTTGTTCAATCTTTTCTTTAAAACCTCCAGTGATGGAGCACCCACAACTTCTATCCACTGGTTAATTGTTCTCACCTTAATTTCTAAGCTGGAGCTTTCCTTGATGAGTTTCCATCTGTTGCTTCTTGTCCTGCCTTCAGGTGCTTTGGAGAACAGGTTGACTTTCCTCTAGGTAAGGGATTATCTGGGGGTGCGTGCCTCCTCCTAATAGTCATAGAAATTAATCAGTGGAACAGCCTGCCTCCAGAAGCAGTAAATGCTCCAACACTGGAAGTTTTTAAGAAGAGACTGGACAGCCACTTGTCCGAAATGGTGTAGGGTTTCCTGCCCGAGCAGGGGGTTGGACTAGATGATCTCCAAGGTCCCTTCCAACTTTACTACTACTATTATTATTAAATGGATGGCAGGGAGGAAGGGTTTGTTTGTTGTAGCTTAAAGTTGAACTGTGGAGTCCTTGCTGTTGTCTGGGTTGTTTTCTTCCATGATGTTTCATCAGACGTCAACAATCAATGAGAATAGAGCTGGAAGGGACTTTGGACGTCTTCTAGTCCAGGGCTTTTCAACCTTTTCACCCATTGTACTACTTTTAGGATATGACAACATCCGAGTACCACCAGTCACCTAGCAAGGTGTCAAAAACTTGATGACCAAAAAAAAGAGGGAAAAAAGTGATAAAGTACAGGTAGCCCTTGACTTACAACAGTTCGCTTAGTGACTCTTAGAAGTTACAATGGCACTGAAAAAAGTGCCCCCCAAGCCACAGCCGGAGCAAGACACCTGCCTGCCCGCCCAGCAGCGCTCTTCCTCCTGTCTGAGGTTTTCATTGTTGTGAGCATTTCTGTTGAGGATTGGCAGCAGGGGTGGGGTGGGGGGCGTTTGGTTTTTATTCCCCCCATCTGCTGGGTGGTTGCAGCAGGTTTTGGTCACTTCACATGACCCTGGGACACTGTGACCGTCATAAATATATATGAATCAGTGGCCAAGCATCTGAATGTAAATCACAAGACCCTGGAGATGCTGCAACATTCCAGCTGATCGGTGCTTCTTCAGGGCTCAGCAGAAGCGTCAGGATTAGTGCTGCTTTCCAACTGATTGGTGCTTCTTCAGGGCTCAGCAGAAGCACCAGGATCAGCGCCGAGCTCCAGGTGGAGCCTGGCGCTGATCCTGGCGTTTCCACTGAGCCCTGACAGCCCTGCAGCTCCAGCCGTCTCTCGCTCAGGCTTGTGCGGTGCTGCCACCGGTTCAGCTCATTCCCCTCCCCGCTACCACTTTTCTAGGATGGTCGTGTACCACATGCCAGGTGCCAATGTACCACAGGTGGTACCCGTACCCCTGGTTGAAAAGCCCTGCTCTAGAAGGGGTAACCCTGAACCCATTTGGGAGAAGAGGCTTGGGGACTGAAGGGTTGACTTGGGTGCTTAAAATTTCTGCAGGCCTCAGGTCACTCGTCCTGTTTAAAAAAAAAAAAAAAAGAATGAGGAGTTCCTCAGGTTGAACTTGACTCCTGGCAGCTTCGTATCTGCACCTGTGTCATTTTCTTGGCATCTGTGCTGCCTTCTTCCCAGAGGTATTCTTGCGCTCCTCATCTGTAGATTTCCTGGTAGTCCCTCATCCCCTCCATCCAAGTCTCTTACTTTGTTTTAGCATTAGTCAAGTCCTGCTACTGCTACCCCTTAACGCAGCGGTTCTCAACCTGTGGGTCGGGACCCCATTTGGGGTCGAACGACCATTTCACGGGGGTCGCCAAACAACGCAGTCCGCCATTTTTCTCCCCCTTTTCCTTAGCTGTGCTACTCCCTTTTATTCTATGGGCTTTTGAAAGCCAATGGAATAGACTCTCTTGAATAGAGTCTAATTCTATTGGCTTTCAAAAGCCAATAGGAATTGTCCAGGCTGTCTCTGCCCTGCTGAGCCCGCCAAAAGTCCCATTCTGCAAACAGTGCTGCACCGGTTGAGTAGTCCTCGACTTACGACCGGTTGAGTAGTCCTCGACTTACGACCGGTTGGGGGTCGCAGCATTATAAAGGTTGAGAACCACTGCCTTAACGCCTCCCAGTGCTCCGAAAGAAGAATAAAAAGATTGAAAATTTGAACCCTCTCTGTGGGCTGGAGAGAGGATACTTCTAGTTATGGACATTTTTTTATAGTACAGCTTTAAAAAAAGGAAGGTAATAATGGTAAGGCCTTATTACATGTCTATACTATAATTGGACCATTGCATTATACAGAGAGCTGATTTTCTGATTAAAATTTACAAATGGGGCAGATGATCCCAGCAGTCAAAAACTCAAGTTTCGTATCCCACAATATATGCAAGACTCTCCTAGCGACTTCTGGAATTATAAAATGTTTTTTTCTATAGGTCAGACGTGGGTGGGAAAAACCTTTTAATTTCTAATGCAGTCCAGGAGCTGAGATTTTTGCAAAAGAATATTGAATTAAACAAAGCTTGAGCAAATGCTCCCAGACTAGTCTGTGCCCTACAGTTGTGCATTAAGAAAATTCTGCTGATGCATTTTGACTTTTAAACCTTGCTGAACTACCCCCCAAATTAGCAAACTGGTTAAGCATATTAAAGGCAACTTACTCTTACAAATATCAGAAGGAGTCTGATGGGCTTGCATTTTACTAACCACGTCAAATTTCGTAAAGCATACTCCGTAGAAGCCTGTCTTTTAATAAAACACAGTAATTCTCAACTTACGACTACATTCCTGTTGCTAAACAAGACAGTTAAGTGAGTTTTTCTCCCCATTTGATGACCTTTCTTGCCACAGTTGTTAAGTGAATCACTGCAGTTGATAAGTTAGTAACCCGGTTGTTAAGTGAAGCTGACTTCCCCCATTGATTTTGCTTGTCAGAAGGTTGCACCCCCCCCCCCCCCCGGGACACTTCAACCGTCATAAATATGAACCAGTTGCCAAGCATCCGAATTTAGATCATGTGACCAGGAGGATGCTGCAACGGTTGTAACTGAAAAACAGTCATAAGTCACATTTTTCAGTGCTGTTGTAACTTTGAATGGTCATTTTACTTAGCACAGAAGCCACACAAGCATAGACCAGGGGTCTTCAAACATGGCCCTTTTATGATTTGTGGACTTCAACTCCCAGAATTCCTCAGCCAGGCAATTCTGGGAGTTGAAGTCCACAAATCATGAAAGGGGCCATAGTTCGCCCATGTTGGCTGAGGAATTCTGGGAGTTGAAGTCCACAAATCATGAAGGGGCCATAATTCCCCCATGCTGGCTGAGAAATTCTGGGAGTTAGAGTCCACAAGTCATAAAAGGGCCAAGTTTGAAGACCCCTGACATAATGTGAGGGGAAAATAATGCTAACTCAGAAAGAGCTAAACTGGTGTTTCTCAACCTCGGCCATTTTAAGAGGTGTGGACCTCAACTCCCAGAATTCCTTAGCCAGCGTGCCTGGCTGAGGAAGTCTGGGGGTTGAAGTCCACAAGTCATAAACGGGCCATGTTTGAAGACCCCTGTCATAGACGATCCTTCAGACTTGGGCCGTCCCTAAGCATCTTCCTCCCATTTCTGCTTTGTGCAGAGTACAAGTTTGTTAGTATACTCAGATGAGTATAACAACGTTGAGCGTTGGTGGAGCACCAACTTTAGGGATCCCCTCCGGGCACAGAGGTGAAACCCACAATGGCTGAGACGATTTTTCTAGCGGTTGCCGATGGCGGCGATCACAAAGCCTCAGAACAAAAAAAGGTACAAATTCCACCAACCATAATCTCGACGAAGATCTCAAGTATTTATTGGGCAACCCGCCTTGTACATGTACAAGCTTGTGCTGTCCCGAACTGAGGTCACTGAATCAGCACGGGTACGGTCGGGACAAAGAACTTGTGAGAATCCAAAGTTGGCAAGGGGAATCACCCACCTTGCTACTTGAGTCAAGTTGCCTTAATTGCAAGGCCTATTTTTAATACCGGGCGCCAGTTTGGACTAGTGATTAAAGTGCTGAATCCTGCTTCAGACATAATGGGAAGCCAGCTGGGTGACTCTTGTTTGGAAAAAAAAGAAAAAACGTTGTCAAGAAAACTGCCTCGGCTTGTCTGTGCTGCCTGGCTTGACAACACACCTGTACAAGAGTAGCTTCAGGCTGCAGGTACCCGCTGTGATTTTTGAACTGCCTTGCAGAATTAAGACATTAGACCAGTGGTTCTCAACCTGTGGGTCGGGACCCTATTTGGGGTCGAACAACCATTTCACGGGGGTCGCCAAACAACGCAGTCCGCCATTTTTTTTCCCCCTTTTCCTTAGCTGTGCTACTCCCTTTTATTCTATTGGCTTTTGAAAGCCAATAGAATAGACTCTCTTGAATAGAGTCTAATTCTATTGGCTTTCAAAAGCCAATAGGAATTGTCCAGGCTGTCTCTGCCCTGCTGAGCCCGCCAAAAGTCCCATTCTGCAAACGGTGCTGCACCAGTTGAGTAGTCCTCGACTTACGACCGGTTGGGGCGTCACGGCATTAAAAAGGTTGAGAACCACTGCATTAGATAAACAGCAAATATATGGAAAGAGGGAGATCTAATTGATAGCACAGGTCGGAGGATGTTTGGTATGTAGTGTCTCATGCACATCATTCCAACACTTATTGCTTGTTGTTGTGACTATTTTTAAGCTCAATTAAAGCTGGAGTGGGCTGTTGCAACCTGTGCAGGCTTTTTTCAAAAACGCGGCAGCTGTCAGCCAAGTATGTGTGCAGGAGTGGCCAAAACTGTGGAAACCTTTTGGGAAAAGTGTACAGTAGAAATACCACCTTTGGTTAAGTTTCCACCCATTTTTCTTCTAATTTCTTTATAACTGTAGCCTCGTTCACTTAATAATACTATTTTACATCGCTTTCTGGGCAACCGGTCAGCTCTTTGCACCATGACTTTAATTTTATGACGTTTTTACAAGCTCACTAAATGAAAAAACACAAAAAAAACCAACCAACTTGATAGCGATCACATAACACACTGACAAATGTCCTCCTCTCGGCTTCAATACATGACATCAATCACTGGATCTTCCTGTGATCTGATTGGCTCATTGCCAAAACAAGATGACACCTGATTGGCTCTCTTAAACACTCATGCTCATTGGCTACAATCAGGTGAAGGAAAGCTACCTGAGATCAACCTAAGCCAGTTGTACTTCCTTTGTCTGGTTATTTGGTTATACCTTTTCATAGGATACAGTACAGATAATAATGATAATGATACTGATAATAATAAAGTTGGAAGGGATCTTGGAGGTCATCTAGTCCAACCCCCTGCTCAGGCAGGAAACCCTATACCATTTCGGACAAATGGCTGTCCAGTTTCTTCTTAAAAACTTCTAGTGTTGGCACATTCACCGCTTCTGGAGGCAGGTTGTTCCACTGGTTAATTGTTCTGTCAGGAAGTTTCCCCTTAGTTCTAGGTTGCTTCTCTGTTTGTTTAGTTTCCACCCATTGCTCCTTGTCCTGCCTTCAAGTGCTTTGGAAAATAGCTTGACTCCCTCTTCTTTGTGGCAGCCCCTGAGATATTGGAAGACTGCTATCATGTCCCCCCTCGTCCTTCTCTTTGTTAAACTAGACATACCCAATTCCAGCAACCATTCCTTATATGTTTTAGCCTCTAGTCCCCTAATCATCTTTATTGTTCTTCTCTGTACTCCTTCTAGAGTCTCAACGTCTTTTTTACATTGTGGTGACCAAAACTGGATGCAGTATTCCAAGTGTGGCCTTACCAAGGCTTTGTAAAGTGGTATTAACACTTCACGTGATCTTGATTCTATCCCTCTGTTAATGCAGCCTAGCACTGTATTGGCCTTTTTGGCAGCTGCAGCACACTGCTGGCTCATATTTAAATGATTGTCCACTAGGACTCCGAGGTCCCTCTCACAGTTACTACTATTGAGCAAGGTACCCCCTATACTGTACCTGTACATTTGGTTTTTCTTGCCTAAATGTAGAACCTTACTTTTTTCAACATTGAATTTCATTTTGTTAGATAGCGCTCAGTGTTCAAGTCTGTCCAGATCCTCCTGTATCCTAAGCCTGTCTTCTGGAGTGTTGGCTATTCCTGCCAGCTTGGTGTTGTCTGCAAATTTGATCCGTTCCCCATCTATCCCCTCATCCAGATCGTTGATGAAGATGTTGAAGAGCACTGGACCCAGAACAGAGCCCTGGGGCAGCCCACTACACACTTCCCTCCATGTAGATGCGGTTCCATTGAGGACCACTCGCTGAGTACGGCCGGTCAGCCAGCTACGCATCCATCTAGTGGTGATGCTGTCTAACCCGCATTTTTCTATCTTCTCAAGTAGTAGGTTGTGGTCTATTTTGTCAAATGCCTTACTGAAGTCCAAGTAAATTATGTCCACAGCATTCCTCTGATCCACTAATTTTGTCACTTGGTCAAAGAATGCAATAAGATTTGTCTGGCATGATCTATTTTTGACAAACCCGTGTTGGCTTTTAGTAATGACTTTGTTTGCCTGTAGGTGTTCACTGATTCGTTGTTTGATTATCTTTTCCAGAATCTTCCCAGGTATTGAGGTCAGGCTGATAGGTCTGCAATTTCCTGGATCCGTTTTTTTTCCTTTTTGAAAATGGGAACTACATCAGCTCTTTTCCAGTCCTCTGCTAGTTCCCCGGTGCTCCAGGATCTCTGAAAAATATAGTTCAGTGGTTCTGAGATCACATCTGCCAGTTCCTTAAGAATCTTGGGGTGTAATCCATCTGGTCCTGGTGATTTGAACTTGTCTAGGCTGGACAAGTGTTCACTTACCATTTTCTTGCCTATCTTAACTTGTATTTCTATTTTGTTTTTTATGGCTTTATTTTTGATAGGTTGATCTGTTTTTTTCCCTTTGTATAAAGACAGATGCGAAAAATGAGTTAAATAGTTCTGCTTTCTCCCTGTTGCTTGTCACCTTCTTGCCACTTTCACCCACTAATGGACCAATCGTTTCCTTCACTTTTTTCTTGTTGTTTACATGATGAAAGAAGCTTTTTTTGTTATTTTTGACTTTGGTTGCAAGCCTTAGTTCATTTTGAGCCTTAGCTTTCCTTACTTTGTCTTTGCAGGCTCGGGCTATTTGCTGATATTCTGACTTATGTGTTATGTGTCCCTTGAACGAACTTTGAACAAACTTTGTTGCATTACATTCTTGATTAAATGATCTTTCCATTGATATATAATTTTATATATCCCCCCCCAAAAAAAATGGTGTTATTAGCCATCAAACCTCAAAAATACACTTTTTCCCAAAAGATTTCCACAATTTTGACCACTACTATAGTGCCATTTGGAATTGGATTATCCCACTTGCCCCTTTATAATAGGTTAAGACCGGGACAGAGTGAGCCTGGAATTACTGGCCGAAACAAGCTGTTATGTGCCAGTTTTCTGTTTCTCAGTTTGAAGATAGAAATTACTTGGTTGTGCCACACGGGGAGCTGAGCTCAAAATGCCCAAAGGCACATCAAAAAGAAAGTCAGTTTTGCCTAGCGGTTAAGCTGCTGGCCTAGAAACCAGGAGACAGTGAGTTCTAGTCTCACGTTGGGTGTCAACGGTGCTCACATCGGATGTTCTTGCTTTGACAACAAATAGAAATGCAGCCATTTTTCCTCTGTTGCTTTTAGAGTTAGTTGATGCTGAGAGGGGGAATGTGGATGAGTCAGGCTAGTCATAACAATAACAACTCAGCCCTGGGAACCCAAGGTCATTGGGCCCTGAGTTGATAGAGTTTTGGCGGGCTGGAGAGCTGGGGACAAATGCTTCAAGCTAATTGGGGAATGTGATTTATGACTGTTTATTGGAGGAGGGAATTGTGCTTTGTTACACTGAACCCAGGGGAGAGGAATTTAGTTTTTGGTTTCAACTATGTAGTGCCGATACTATGTTTGTTGAATAAAAGATTCTTTAAAACAGACATGTCAAACTCCCGGCCCGCAGGCCGGATGCGTCATGGCGAAGCCGCACCCACCCCATTGCCGGCAATGGGGAAACGGTCACGATACGTCGTGCGACGTCACGTGACGTCGCCAGTTTGACAGGCCTGCTTTAAGGTAAACAATGCATCGAAGTTCTTTTGAAGAGTTTCATCTGTCGGAACCATGACATTAGGCCTGAAAAAAACTGGCTGGGTGCCTTTGGCCCATCCAGCAGGAGACTGTGTGTTCTAGTGCCACCTTAGGTATAAAATCCAGCTGAGTGACCAGTGGTGGCAAACCTAAGGCACGCATGCCAGAGGCGGCATCAGAGCCCCCTCTGTGGGCACGCTTGCCATGCCCCGAAGATGGCAACCGTTCCTCTTCAACCAGCCGCCCACTAACTCACTGAGGTCCCACGTGGCTGGATGCATCCCAGCACCCATGCGCTCGCTGGCCTCTGTGTGCAGGAGCCGATGGTGTCAGGCAGCAGCTGCTCCGGCCCCTGCCCCACCTTGCCTTGTGACAATGGCACCCCCGCCCTGCCTCACCTTGCCTCACCTCACCCCGCAGGACGAGCCTCCTGCCCACCGCCCCACCTGGCCGAGACCCCCTGGATCTCCCCCAACCCTGCCCGGCCCCCACGAGCAACATTGAGGTGATCACGCCCACCTTGGCCACACCCACCCAATCTGCCATGACCACCACAGCCACACCCCATCCAGTGGGCCACGCCCACCTGGCACCCGGCGATAAATAAGGGGGTTTTGGGTTGCAGTTTGGGCAGTCGGTCTGTAAAAGGTTCGCCATCACTGTGAGTGACTTTGCGCCAATCCCCAGACAATGGAGAGTTCTAGTCCCGTCTTAGGCATGAAAGCTGGCTGGGAGATTTTAACAGAGAGAGAACCAGCCTAGAAGTAAGGAGAAATTTCCTGACAGTGAGAACAATAAACCAGTGAAATGGCTTCCTCCAGGACAGCGGTTCTCAACCTTTTTAATGCCGCGAACCCCCAACCGGTCCTAAGTCGAGGACTACTCAACCAGTCGTAAGTCGAGGACTACTCAACTGGTGCAGCACCGTTTGCAGACTGGGACTTTTGGCGGGCTCAGCAGGGCAGAGACAGCCTGGACAATTCCTGTTGGCTTTTGAAAGCCAATAGAATTAGACTCTATTCAAGAGAGTCTATTCTATTGGCTCTCAAAAGCCAATAGAATAAAGCGACCTTCGGACAAACCAGATTCGCTTAACAACGGTGCTCCTAGCGCAGTGGTTCTCAACCTTTTTAATGCCGCGACCCCCAACCGGTTGTAAGTCGAGGACTACTCAGCCGGTCGTAAGTCGAGGACTACTCAACTGATGCAGCACCGTTTGCAGAATGGGACTTTTGGCGGACTCAGCAGGGCAGAGACAGCCTGGACAATTCCTGTTGGCTTTTGAAAGCCAATAGAATTAGACTCTGTTCAAGAGAGTCTATTCTATTGGCTTTCAAAAGCCAATAGAATAAAAGGGAGTAGCACAGCTAAGGAAAAGGGGGGAAAAAATGGCGGACTGCGTTGTTTGGCGACCCCCGTGAAATGGTCGTTCGACCCCAAATGGGGTCCCGACCCACAGGTTGAGAACCATTGCTCCAGGAGCTCTGGGTGCTCCAAGACTGGAGGTGTTTAAGAAGAGACGAGACTGTCATTTATCCGAAATGGTAAAGGGTTTCCTGCCTGAGCAGGGGGTTGGACTAGATGACCTCCAAGGTCCCTTCCTGTTCTGTATTCTGTAAATCAGTAGGATTAGGATTTGTCTGGAAATGAACGTGGTCCCCTTTGCTAGATTGTCCCACGAGTTTAGTGTAGCTAACTATTAGAACTTAGCGTTTATTTTTTCCCCAACTTGTTCCAGAAATCACGGACTCATCATTGCTCTAAAAATCCCAGGTTTGGAGGTCAGGGATATAAAAGGAAGGAAGGAAGGAAGGAAGGAAGGAAGGAAGGAAGGAAGGAAGGAAGGAAGGAAGGAAGATAACAATAGCACTTGCACTTATATACCACTTCATAGTGCTTTACAGCCCTCTCTCTAAGCAGTTTATAGAGTCAGCAGATTTGCCCCCAACAATCTGGGTCCTCATTTTACCGACCTCAGAAGGGTGAAAGGCTGAGTCAACCTTGAGCTGGTCAGGATCGAACTGCTGGCAGTGAGCAGTGAATTAGCCTGCACTACTGCATACTAACCACTGCGCCACAGCTATTAACATTGGCATCACCTGTAGACTCTTTCCTCTAAATCCAGAAATGGAAAAAGGCCCAACTCTTTCGAGATAGTGAAATTGTGTAAAGTCTCTGCATTTCTGAATGAGAACTCACAAGATGGTTTATTTTATTTTATTTATTTTTTCTTAATTTGTCATGGGAAACTGGAGGTTTTCAAAAACAGACAGGACAGCCATTTGACTGGGATGGTATAAGGCTCCTGTCTTGACCAGGAGGTTGGACCCTTGAAGTCCCTTCTAGCCTTGTGGATTCTATGATCACCTGAGAAGTTAGCGAACACCTCTGTGAAACAGATCATGGGCAGAGTGAGGCATGTACCGTTGGATAGGTGCAGTTTTACTGCTTCAAAGCTAAGCTGTAATTGGTTTAAAGCAGGGGTAGGCAACCTTGGCCCCTTCATGACTGGTAGACTTCAACTCCCAGAATTCCTGAGCCAGCATGGGGGAACTATGGCCCTTCATTGACTTGGGGACATCAATTCCCAGAATTCCTGAGCCACCATGGGGGAAACTTTGGCCCCTTCATGACTCGTGGACTTCAACTCCCAGAATTCCTGAGCCAGCATGGCTCAGCTTGGAAACTCCCCCTTTCCCCTCAGCATGGCTGGCTGAGGAACTCTGGGAGTTGAAGTCCACAAGTCATAAAAGGACCAAGTTTGAAGACCCCTGTTCTAGTCCCACCTCAAGCATGAAAGCAGCTGGGTGACTTTGGGCCAATCACCAGGAGACAGTGAGTTCTAGTCCCGCTGGCTGGGTGACTTTGGGCCAATTGTCTGGAGATGGAGAGTTCTAGTCCCTCCTTAGGTATGAAAGCCTGCTGGGTGATTTGGGGCTAGTCACTCTTTCTCAGCGCAACGTACTTTACAAGATAGTTGTTCTGGGGTATTTCTCCATGGAGGAAGCAGTATGTTCACTTCCTATGGTTACTTGTAAAGTAATAAAGGCAGGAGATAAAGGCAATATATAGAGAAACAAATACTGTGGCATTAATACTTGTTGTTCAACTAGACTAGGTTGGACTTTTAATGAGTAGTCATTTTGGTAGTTGAACATTTGGGCATGGCCTGGGGTGACCTTTTATACCCTTGTGTTGAATAAGCAGAAGGATGTGAGCAACGTTGACGCCTCAATGTTTCTTTTCTTTTTTTACTCTTTTTTTTTTGCTCTCCACCCATCTGCCTGAGAATTACATCACAGGCCTTAATGACATGTCCTGTGTGTCTTCTATCCCACAGCCATGAGTAATCTTTGGAAAGGGAAGTTCTCACATAGCTTTGGCAGGTTCACAAACCATAAGGATATTTGCATCTCGGGAAATAAGACTTGGTGTTTTCATCTGCTCATTTCTTTATACGAAAGAGATAGCACAGTTCATGCGTAGGTAATCCAAAAGATCCTAAGTGGACTTTGCATCTTTTTAGAATTAGAATTGGAATTAGAATTGGAATTGGAATAGAATAGAATAGAATAGAATAGAATAGAATAGAATAGAATAGAATAGAATAGAATAGAATAGAATAGAATAGGACAGGTGGACTTTGCATCTTTTTAGCATTAGAATTAGAAAAGAATGGAATAGAATAGAATAGGACAGATGGACTTTGCATCTTTTTAGAATTAGAATTAGAATAGAATAGAATAGAATAGAATAGAATAGAATAGAATAGAATAGAATAGAATAGGACAGGTGGACTTTGCATCTTTTTAGCATTAGAATTAGAATAGAATAGAATAGAATAGAATAGAATAGAATAGAATAGAATAGAATAGAATAGAATAGAATAGAATAGGACAGGTGGACTTTGCATCTTTTTAGCATTAGAATTAGAATAGAATAGAATAGAATAGAATAGAATAGAATAGAATAGAATAGAATAGGACAGGTGGACTTTGCATCTTTTTAGCATTAGAATTAGAAAAGAATGGAATAGAATAGAATAGGACAGATGGACTTTGCATCTTTTTAGAATTAGAATTAGAATAGAATAGAATAGAATAGAATAGAATAGAATAGAATAGGACAGGTGGACTTTGCATCTTTTTAGCATTAGAATTAGAATAGAATAGAATAGAATAGAATAGAATAGGACAGGTGGACTTTGCATCTTTTTAGCATTAGAATTAGAATAGAATAGAATAGAATAGAATAGAATAGAATAGAATAGAATAGAATAGAATAGAATAGGACAGGTGGACTTTGCATCTTTTTAGAATTAGAATTAGAATAGAATAGGACAGGTGGACTTTGCATCTTTTTAGAATTAGAATTAGAATAGAATAGAATAGGACAGGTGGACTTTGCATCTTTTTAGAATTAGAATAGAATAGAATAGAATAGAATAGAATAGAATAGAATAGAATAGAATAGGACAGGTGGACTTTGCATCTTTTTAGCATTAGAATTAGAATAGAAAAGAATAGAATAGAATAGAATAGGACAGGTGGACTTTGCATCTTTTTAGAATTAGAATTAGAATAGAATAGAATAGGACAGGTGGACTTTGCATCTTTTTAGAATTAGAATAGAATAGAATAGAATAGAATAGGACAGGTGGACTTTGCATCTTTTTAGCATTAGAATTAGAATAGAATGGAATAGAATAGAATAGGACAGGTGGACTTTGCATCTTTTTAGAATTAGAATTAGAATAGAATAGAATAGGACAGGTGGACTTTGCATCTTTTTAGAATTAGAATTAGAATAGAATAAAATAGAATAGAACAGAATAGAATAGAATAGAATAGGACAGGTGGACTTTGCATCTTTTTAGAATTAGAATAGGATAGGATAGGATAGGACAGGACAGGACAGGACAGAATAGGACAAAATAGGATAGAATAAGGAATAGGACAGAATAAGGAGTAGGACAGAAGAATAGAGTAGAACAGAACAGAACAGAACAGAATAGAATAGAGCTGGAAGGGACCTTGGAGGTCTTCTAGTCCAGCCCCCTGCTCAAGCAGGAGAACCTATACCGTCCCAGGAGGTGAATGTCCAGTCTCTTCTTAAAAATCTCCCGTGATGGAGCGCCCACGATTTCTGGGAGTAGCTCTGACTTTAGCTCTGCAGATAGTCCTCAACTAACAACCATTTGTTTAGTGACTGTTCAAAGTGACAAGAGCACTGAAAAAAAAATGACTTAATAGTTTTTCAAACTTAATGACCATTGCAGCATTCCCATGGTCACGTAATCAAAATTCAGACCCTTGGCCACTGGCACGTATTTACGACGTCCTGGTATCATGTGCTCCCCTTTTACGACCTTCCGACAGGCAAAAGTCAATGGGGCAAGCCAGATTCACTTAACAACCGTGTTACCGAGAACTGCAGCAATTCGCTTAACAACGGCGGCAAGAAAGGTCGTAAAACGGAGCAAACCCCCCCCCTTGACCACTGTCTCATTTTGCAACAGAAATTTTGGTCTCAATTTTGGTCCCAAGTCACTTCCAGTGTTACAACTGTCTGAATCCACAGAAATGGGAAAACAGGTGCAGCAATATATATATTTTGCCTGGGGCTCATTGAAATGTGCCAGCAGTATTTGAGAGGTGGAATTAGGAGCCCGCTTGGAGTAAGCCAAGATATTTTTGCCTTTATTTTTCCAGAGATACGGTTTGGTTTGCAGTTTTGCTTCTCTTGTGATTCAACCTTTTTTTTTTTTTTTTACATGTGAACTATACCAAATATAGACCGAGCGTTCTGAGAAACGATTGCAGTTTCGCTATTTGGTAATCCCACTTTCAGTTTTCATTCTGTCATTTTTAACTTAACAAAATTAAGGTCAGCTAGAATGAGCACTGTAGAGTTGTGGAAGCCTTTTGGGGACAGTGTATTTTTGAGGTTTGATGGTTAATAGCACCACTTTTTTGGGGAGCAGTACCATAAAATTATATATCAATGGAAAGATACTTTAATCAAGAATGTAATGCAACAAAATTATCTGTACTGCATTCTATGAAAAGTTATAGCCAAAGAACCAGAAAAAGGAAGCACAAGTTGCATAGTTTGATCTCAGGTAGCTTTCCTTCCTCTGATGGTAGCCAATGAGCAGGAGTGTTTAGAGAGCCAATAGGGTGTCATCTTGTTTTGATAATGAGCCAATCAGATCACAGTAGGATCCAGTGATTGATGTCATGTATTGAAGCCGAGAGGAGGACATTTGTCAGTGTGTTATGTGATCGCTATCAAGTTGGTTGGGTTTTTTTGTGTTTTTTCATTTAGTGAGCTTGTAAAAACGTCATAAAATTAAAGTCATGGTGCAAAGAGCTGACTGGGCGCACAGAAAGCGATGTAAAATAGTATTATTAAGTGAACGAGGCTACAGTTATAAAGAAATTAGAAGGAAAATGGGTGGAAACTTAACCAAAGGTGGTATTTCTACTGTACACTTTTCCCAAAAGGTTTCCACAGTTTTGGCCACTCCTGCACACATACTTGGCTGACAGCTGCCGCGTTTTTGAAAAAAGCCTGCACAGGTTGCAACAGCCCACTCCAGCTTTAATTGAGCTTAAAAATAGTCACAACAACAAGCAATAAGTGTTGGAATGATGTGCATGAGACACTACATACCAAACGTCCTCTGACCTGTGCTATCAATTAGATCTCCCTCTTTCCATATATTTGCTGTTTATCTAATGCAGTGGTTCTCAACCTTTTTAATGCCGTGACGCCCCAACCGGTCGTAAGTCGAGGACTACTCAACTGGTGCAGCACCGTTTGCAGAATGGGACTTTTGGCGGGCTCAGCAGGGCAGAGACAGCCTGGACAATTCCTATTGGCTTTTGAAAGCCAATAGAATTAGACTCTATTCAAGAGAGTCTATTCTATTGGCTTTCAAAAGCCAATAGAAGAAAAGGGAGTAGCGTACACACACACACACACACACACACACCCATACACCAATGCAGTTGCCTTTTTGAAAAAGCACCTTTGGAATAACCAAGAGCTGGATGATTGAGAACCTCGGAAAACATTTATTGGGGAATAATATTACACTATGGGGAATTAAGCACTGTTACACTGTCATAGTGTAATATTTGTCACAGTTACAACATTTGTAGTGATCCAGGGATCAAAATTCAGATGTTTGGCAGCTGGTTCAATAGTAACAACAACAATAATAATAATAATAATAATAATAATAATAATAATAATAATAATAAAGTTGGAAGGGACCTTGGAGGTCATCTGGTCTAACCCCCTGCTCAGGCAGGAAACCCTACACCATTTCAGACAAATGGCTGTCCAGTCTCTTCTTAAAAACTTCCAGTGTTGGAGCACCCACCGCGTCTGGAGGCAGGTTGTTCCACTAGTTAATTGTTCTCACTGTCAGGAAGTTTCTCCTTAGTTCTACGTTGCTTCTCTCCTTGATTAGTTTCCACCCGTTGCTTCTTGTCCTGTCTTCAGGTGCTTTGGAGAATAGCTTGACTCCCTCTTCTGTGGGGCAGCCCCTGAGATATTGGAACACGGCTATCCTGTCCCCCCTCGTCCTTCTCTTCATTAAACTGGACAAACCCAATTCCAGCAACCGTTCCTTATGTGTTTTAGCCTCCAGTCCCCTGATCATCTTCGTTGCTCTTCTCTGTACTCTTTCTAGAGTCTCAACATCTTTTTTACATCGCAGTGACCAAAACTGGATGCAGGATTCCAAGTGTGGCCTTACCTTAACCCATGACAGTTGCCGTGGCCCCGGGGGTCACGTGATCCCCTTTTGTGACCTTCGGACAAGCAAAGTCAACGGGGGGAGCCAGATTCTCTTCCCAACCAGGTTCCTAACTTATCAACTGCAGTGATTCACTTAACAAGCGCGGCCAGGAAAGTGGTACAACGGGCCCAAACTGTCTTGACGACAGAGATTCGGGGCTGAGTTGTGATCATAGGTCAAGGGCTACCTCTGCTTCAGGCTTTATCCACCTTGAAGCTCCCTTGGCTAGTGCCAAAATGAAGGTGGGACGACTCCTTTGAACCCAGCACAGTTAAGGTCTAGAAACCTAGCTTATTCACGGTCTGAAGATGAGATGAAGGCAATCTCATGGGACGGGGGGGGGGCAGAAAAAGAGACGTTTTGCCAGGGTGAGCTTCGAAGGCACACCATAGCAAAAATATTTTTTTTCCCGTCCCCGTCCCGTGAGATTGCCTTCATTGCTCATTTCCCACCAGTAAGGCTAGCCCAGGGGTAGGCAACCCAAAACACTCAAAGAGCCACTTGGACCCGTTTCCCACCAAAAACAAAACACCGGGAGCCGCAAAACCCTTTTGATATCTAAAATGAAGATAACACTGCATATATCCTTTTTTACCTTTATTAAGGTAAAATACCTTAATAAAATACCTTAATACCACATTAAAAAGAAAAGTAAAAATATGACTCTTGGGAATATCCATACTATTAAAACAATGATCACCGAGAGAATGCTTTAAGAGAATAAAATTACATACACACACAGGTAAAAAAAGGATATATGCAGTGTTATCTTCATTTTAGATGTCAAAAGGGTCTCTCTCTCTCTGTCTCTCTCCCTCCCTCCCTCTCTATCTGCCCTTGGTCTGCCACTCCTCTTCCCCCACTCTCCTCCCTCCCTCCCTCCCTCTCTCTCTCTCTCTCTCTCTTTCTTTCTCTCTCTCTCTCTTTCTCTCTCTCTCTTTCTCCCTCCCCCCTCCTATCTGCTGCTCACCTGGCAAGCTTCAAGCTGTTGTCCAACAAGCTCAGGGGTAGGCAACCTCGTCTCTTTTATGACTCATGGACTTCAACTCCCAGAATTCCTGAGTCAGCCTAGCTGGGCTAGCTAGCTCCCTCCTTCCCTTCCTGCTTCCTGCAGAGATGCAGCAAAGGGAGGAGCTCCGCCCAGTAAGCTTTTCAGCTCCTCGGAGAACACTGAGTGCACTCTCTTTTACACACACACAGAGAGAGAGAGAGAGAGAGAGAGAGAGAGAGAGAGAGAGAGAAGCAGGGAAGTGCAATTGCCTCTCTCTGTCTCTGTCTCTGCAAAGGCAAAGGAGGCTGGGAGCCACAGGGGAAGGCTCAAAGAGCCGCATGCGGCTCCGGAGCCGCAGGTTGCCGACCTGTGGGCTAGCCAAAATGGGTTCAAACCCCTCACCCCTATGCTGGAAATGTAAAACAGCAATAGGTTCATACTACCATATGTGGTGGGAATGCCCAAAGACTCGTGAGTATTGGAACAGGACACGAAACTAGTTGAGGGATATATTAACACTGGACTTAGAGTTAAAACCTTCTGACAAGCAACATCAAGTGGGGGGGGGAAACCAGATTCGCTTAACGACCACGTTACTAAACTAACAACTTCACCGACTCGCTTAGCAACGGTAGCAAGAAAAAGGTCGTAAATGAACTCTTCTTGTTGGGAATAACGACAGAAAAATACGACAAGGGAACAATCTACCTGCTGCTACACATCCTGACTGCAGCTAGGCTTGCTTTTGCGCCAAAATGGAAGAGCACGGAAATTCCCACAGAGGAAGAGTTAATACATAAAATATTAGCATGTGCGGAAATGGACAGGCTCACAATGATATTAAAAGACAAATGTGGATCAATTTATTACGAAACCTGGGATAAATTTTACCGCTGGAGGAATTCAAAGAGGACGGTCGGGATTGAAGACGAATGTTAAGATAGAAAGATATGTTATTTTAGAACAAGCATTGTATATAAAACTTAGATGTATATGTAGAGATAAAGAACTGATTGTAAAAAGTGGAATAATCTGATAAGAATGTATATACTGGAATGTCACGTTAAATCCAATGTTTGTTTTTAACTGTATTATAAATAAAATTTGTAAAAAAAAAAAAAAAGAGAGAGATTGCCTTTATTGCTTCGAAGGCGGCTAGGGAAGGCTTCTAAAACCAGGAAGGAAATCCAGACTGTCAGTTGCTGGTTGTGGGAAACGAGAGTCAGTCTTCATTTCTCCACGGAGATCGGCAAGCACTTGAGCATACTTCAGACGCCAATTATGAGAAAATCACTGCCAGCATATTTGAATGGGCTGATAGTAGCTCTGGAATTAAATCCTCCCCTCCCCTCTTATCGTTCTTGTCTTTCATTGTTCTGGTTAGGAGGCTTACCTTACCAATATCTTGGGATCCATCAAAGCAGCAAAATAATAATAATAATAATAATAATAATGCAAAAGGCGGCCTTACTAGGAACTGCTTCCATCCTGCGACGATACCTGTAATACCATCAAACATCCACATCTGCCTATCCCACGTCCTGGATAAGGACTCGATAGGTAGACAAAATGCCAAATCCAGTCTGAACATCTGGCTGACCGTGCAATGATCCATAATAATAATAGTAAAGTTGGAAGGGACCTTGGAGGTCATCGAGTCCAACCCCCTGCTCAGGCAGGAAACCCTATACCATTTTGGACAAATGGCTGTCCAGTCTCTTCTTAAAAACTTCCAGTGTTGGAGCATTTACTGCTTCTGGAGGCAGGTGGTTCCACTGATTAATTGTTCTGACTGTCAGGAAGTTTCTCCTTAGTTCTAGGTTGCTTCTCTCCTTGATTAGTTTCCACACGTTGCTTCTTGTCCTGCCTTCGGGTGCTTTGGAAAATAGCTTCTTTATGGCAGCATTTTGTTACTCAAATTAGTTTGTATTTGCGTGTGAAGGAGGGTAACACCCTGTTTTCAGACGTTCTTATGGCATAAATATCACTTGGGAGTTAACCCAACATCAGGCGTATGAGGGCACAAAAATCAAAGACAGGTTGTCTGTATCAGTGCATCCTCCATTTATTTCTCCCTGACCTCTTTAATCCTTTCTCCCTTTCATCCCAAAGATCTGGGATGCTTTGGGCATGTTGTGTGTAAATACAGGTAGTCCTTGCTTAATGAGCGATGGCTATACCATTTCAGACAAATGGCAGCCAAGTCTCTTCTTAAAAACTTCCAGTATTTTTAATATAAGTCCTCAGTGGAAGGCAGGCTGGTTGTAATAGGGTTGTTTTGTTTTGTTTTTGTTTTTTTTGCAGTTCTAACTATCCGCTGAAGTCTGACTGTCTGGTTTGCTGTGCCAAAATGGACAATTATAGAAATGCAAATGACAGACTCAGTAATTCCTCTGTAGAACTGAATCAGCAGCTCCTTAGGCAGTCCAAGCTTTCTGTCTTAGCGTGGGAAAAAATTGCCTTGTTGTGCTTTTTTTTTTTTTTTTTTTGATGACATTTTTGACGTTAAGTGTCCATTTTAAATCTTTGAGATATTTAAGTCAAGTCCCTGTTGAGATAATGGGGACTTCTGCAGTCTTCGTTGTCAGGCAAAACAAACAACGCACACCCGTTCCAATAAACGACTGTAGAGCTGAAATTAAAGCGGTTGTGGTGTACACATTTTATGTCAAAGTGTCGCAGCGAAAGAGGGAGAGAAAGAGAATCCTTAAGCGTCTTAACTGAGGTTTTGCTTTTAAAGTGCTTGTTTTGGGATTGAAAGACAGAGGATGCCTGCTGCCAGAACTACATAATTCTCGACTTAATAACCACTCATTTAATGACAAAGGCACCAAAAAAAGTGACTTACGACCGTTTTTCACACCGATAACCATTGCAGCATCTCCATTTCAAAATTCGGATACTTGGCAACTGGCATGTACTTATGACAGTTGCAGTGTCCCTTTTGCAACCTTCTGACAAAGCCAACGGGGAGGGGGAGGCAGATTCACTTAACAACTGTGGTAAGAAAGGTCGTAAAACGGGGCAACATTCACTTAACAACCGTCCTGGCTAGCAATGGAAATTGCGCACTCAATTCTGATCATCATTCGACGATTACTTGAAGTGTTTGCTAGAATCTGAAGTGTAACCTGCCTAGAAAGTGAATTCTAGAATTAATTTCACGAAACGAATGCTAGGTAAGTTCACATCCAAGAAGCTAACCTTTCTGCTTTCTCAGTTTTAGAATATTTAGGGTTTTGTACGGCGGATGAGACTCAAAAACTGGATTTAACCTTGCCACATAAAGTTGAAAGCCAATGTCTTTTGAAACGAGAGCAGTATTTTACAGCCAGACTGATTATTACTATATTTTGCTCAAGCTGTAGGTTGTGAATTCGTGAGCAATTCTATCCAGAACACCCAGCGATGATATTATTTATACATTAATGTGATTTTTGTTTTGTTTTGTTCTGTTGCTGGGTCACCTTTTCATGTTTTGTATTATTATTATTAATAAAATAATAATAATAATAATAATAATAATAATAATAATAATAATAATAATAATAATAATAATAATAATAATAATAATAATAATAATAATAATAAAGTTGGAAGGGACCTTGGAGGTCATCAAGTCCAACCCTCTGCTCAGGCAGGAAACCCTATACCATTTCGGACAAATGACTGTCCAGTCTCTTCTTAAAAACTTCCAGTGTTGGAGCATTCACCACTTCTGGAGACAGGTTGTTCCACTGGTTAATTGTTCTCACTGTCAGGAAGTTTCTCCTTAGTTCCAGGTTGCTTCTCTCCTTGATTAGTTTCCATCCGTTGCTTCTTGTCCTGCCTTCAGGCGCCTTGGAAAATAGCTTGACTCCCTCTTCTTTGTGGCAGCCCCTGAGATACTGGAACCCTGCTATCATGTTACCCCTCGTCCTTCTCTTCATTAAACCAGATAGACCCAATTCCAGCAGTCGTTCCTTGTATGTTTTAGCCTCCAGTCCCCTAATCATCTTTGTTACTCTTCTCTGTACTCTTTCTAGAGTCTCAACATCTTTTTTACATCGTGGTGACCAAAACTGGATGTAGTATTCCAAGTGTGGCCTTACCAAGGCATTGTAAAGTGGTATTAACACTTAACATGATCTTGATTCTATCCCTTTGTTAATGCAGCCTAGCACTGTGTTGGCTTTTTTGGCAGCTGCGGCACACGGCTGGCTCATATTTAAGTGATTGTCCACTAGGACTCCCAAGATCCCTCTCACAGTTACTGCTATTGAGCAAGGTACCCCCTACTATACCTGTACATTTGGTTTTTCTTGCCTAAATTTAGAACCTTTACTTTTTTCACCATTGAATTTTATTTTGTTAAATAGCGCCCAGTGTTCAGGTCTGTCCAGATCCTCCTGTATACCTTTTATATGTTTCATGTTATATGGGGTTTGGTGATTGGTTTATTGTTTTATTTTGTTTTTGGCTGTACGCTGCCCAAAGCCATATTGTTTGAGCTGGGCAGCCTTATAAGTCTTAAAAAAAAAGTTTCTAAATTTAAATTTAAACTGCTTCAAACGATGAGTAACCAGTTCTGTTAAGCAAAAAATAAAATCTATTATCCTCCTAAAACTTAATTGTTCAATCCCTATCTTTTGATGGAGCGGACAGCTCATCGTGATAGAAGTAGCTGATGATCTGTGTCCTTGTTTGCTTGCAGTTGTGCCTTTGTCGAGTCGTTGTTGTTGCGTTCTCTGAGCTTGGTTGTTTTTCTGAAAGGTTGCGTTCCCAGTCCAAGTGACAAGTGCTTTAGCTTTACTCTTATCGCCCCATGACCGCTTTCCTGTTTTGACAAGCTAGAAATGAGCATGCCTATTTGGGTAACGAAACTTAAACAATCACAACTGAGGCCTACATTTCTGTTGCTAAGTTGTTAAAATTTGCCCCGGTTTACATCTTGTTCACTGAATCACTACAGTTGTTAAGTTAGTTTCCCAGAAGGAAGGACAAGAAACAAGGGATGGAAACTCATCAAGGAGAGAAGCAACCTGGAATTAAGGAGAAACATCCTGACAGCGAGGACAATTAACCAGTGGAACTGCCTGCCTCCAGAAGTGGTAGCTGCTCTATCACTGGAGGTTTTCAAGAAGTGATTGGACAGTCATTTGTCAGAAGTAGAATAGGGTCTCCTGCCTGAACAGGGGGTTGGACTAGAACAGGGCTTTTCAACCTTTTCACCCATTGTACCTTTTTTAGGATATGGCAGTATCCGAGTACCACCAGTCGCCTAGCAAGGTGTCAAAAACTTGAGGACCAAAAAAAAAAAAAAGGAAAAAAGGAAAAAAGTGATAAAGTACAGGTAGTCCTTGACTTACAACAGTTCGCTTAATGACTGTTCGAAGTTAAATGGCATTGAAAAAAGTGCCCCCCAAGCCACAGCCAAGCAAGACACCTGCCTGCCCACCTGGCGGTGCTCTTCCTCCTGTCCGAGGTTTTCATTGTTGTGAGCATTTCTGTTGAGGATTGGCAGTGGGGGTGGGGTGGGGGGTGTTTGGTTTTTATTCCCCCCATCTGCTGGGTGGTTGCAGCAGGTTTTGGTTACTACACATGACCCTGGGACACTGTGACCATCATAAATACGAAGCAGTTGCCAAGCATCTGAATGTAAATCACAAGACCCTGGAGAGGCTGCAACATTCTAGCTGATTGGCGCTTCTTCAGGGCTCAGCAGAAGCACCAGGATCAGTGCTGCTTTCCAGCTGATTGGTGCTTCTTCAGGGCTCAGCAGAAGCACCAGGATCAGCGCCGAGCTCCAGCGGATCCTGGCGCTGATCCTGGCGCTTCCACTGAGCCCTGACAGCCCCGAAGAAGCGCCGATCAGCTGTAAAGCGGCACTGATCCTGGCGTTTCCTCCCAGTGTTTTATCCGCCTAGAGCTCTTTGAATGTCATCTCAGTGGCTACTTGGCTTTGGAGTTCATTATACTTTCCCAGATAGATTGAGGGTATCTTTCTTAATCACCGCCTACAAGCATAACATCGTGATAACGCTGCGTTGCTTAGTGTGGCTTTTTGAAAAGTGTTTGTCGTCAGAACTTGGCGAGGGGAGGAAGCACCCAGGTCTAAAATTGTACGTGCATAATCTCTGATTCCCACGACTGGATATTGTTGTTATTTTTATTAGATTTTTATCCCAGCTTTTATATAGTTTGGTCGATGCAAGGTGGCAAAGATACCTCCTACAGGTAAATAGCAATAGCACTTCAGATTTATATGCTGCTTTACACTGCTTTACAGCCCTCTCTAAGCGGTTTACAGAGTCAGCATATTTGCCCCCAAACATCCGGCTCCTCGTTTTATCAACCTCAGAAGGATGGAAGGCCGAGTCCATCTTGAGCTGGTCAGGATCAAACTCCTGGCTGTGGGCAGTGAGTTAGCCTGCAACCCTACATTCTAAACACTGTGCCACAGGAAAGAAAGGAGGAAAGAAAGAAAAGGAAGGAAGGAAGGAAGAACAAAAGAAAGAGAAGAAAAAAGAAAAGAAAGAAAGAAGAAAGGAAAGAGAGGGAAAAAAAGAAAAAGAAAGGAAAGAAAAAGAGAAAGAAAGAAAGGAAGGAAAGAAAAGGAAAGAAAGAAAGAAGGAAGGAAGGAAGGAAAAAGAAAGAAAGAAAAATAGAGAAGGAAAGAAAGAGAAAGAAAGAAAGAAAAAAGGAAAGAGATGGAAAAAAGAAAAGAAAGCAAGAGAAAGGAAAGAGAAGGAAAAAAAGAAAAAGAAAGAAGGGAAAGAAAAAGAGAAAGGGAAAAAGAGAAAGAAAAGAAAGAAAAAGAGAAAAGGAAGAAAGGAAAAAAAGAAAGAAAAATAGAGAAGGAAAGAAGGAGAAAGAGAAAGAAAGAAAAGGAAAGAGAAGGAAAAAAGAAAAGAAAGAAAGGAAGGAAGGGAAGGAAAGAAAGAAAAAGGGAAGAAAAGAAAGAAAGAGAAAGAAAGAAAGAAAGAAATAGCACTTAGACTTATATACCACTTCATAATGCTTTACAGCCTCTCTAAGCCGTTTACAAAGTCAGCATATCTGGGTCCTCGATTTATGTTCTTTTAGTGACTTTTGAAGGTACAGCAGCACCGAAAAAGTGATTTAATGAGTATTTTTCACACTTACGATTATTGTAGTCCCCCCCCCCCCCGGATCACGTGATCACATTTGGGCGCTTGGAAACTGACATGTATCTATGACGGTTGCAGTGTCCAGGGGTTCACGTGATCCCCTTTTGCAACCTTCCCATCCGGCTTCCGAGAACAAAGTCAGCGGGGGAAGCTCGATTCGCTTAACGACCGTACGGTTTGGTTAACGGATGTAGCGATTCGCTTAAGTTACTGTGATTTTTTTTAAAAAAAAGGCAGAATGGGGAAAAACTTATTTAACAACCGCTTTGCTTAGCCGTGGAAATTGGGAGGCTCAGTTTCGGTCGTGATTCGAGGACTATCTGTATTAACTGTCCAGAGACCTTTGGGAATCGGCAGCAATTTTTTTAAAAAATATATCCCCCCCCCCCAAAAAAAAATGTTTAAAAATGGGTGGAAACACCGCTGAAAATGATGTAATTGTCCCGACTATTGGCCAAGGTTCATAAAATTGCTTTTTAAAATGACTGCTCCAGTTTCTTTTCATGCGGAATGCGGAAGAACAACAATTTGTTTCCCTTATTGTAAAGGAAACGATTTTGTTGTCAAAGATAAGTGAAATATATATTGTCTACTGCTGCGCCCGCTGCGGTCATTCCAAGCTTCTCTGCTCTCCCCGCCCTGTCATTCATTTATGTATTATAACGTACAATTCATCGCCTAATTGTAGGAAAAGAGAGCCCACGGGGCCTTAGAAGAGCCTCGTATTCTCCTCTCAGAAATGTCCTTTTTTTTTTAATGAATAGGCTATAAATCATCTTAAAGTTTTGTTCACGCCTTGTGCTTTGTGTTTTGTTTTTCTCCGCAGGGAACACCGTTAGCAACTTGATTTTCATTCTCCCTCCCATCTATGGTGCAATTCAGAGTTACAAAGATGGCCTTGAGAAGCGATATATAATGGCATACTTGTGCGTCACAGGTACGTGGGCTTTTTCCCCGTCTATGAAGTGGTCCGATCCAACGGTTTCTCTTCGACTTTAGCGGGATCTTTGAGTTTGAAGGGCCAACCTGTATGCCCGCACGCGAAATACAGCTTGGAGAGTGTGACATTTCAGCCCTGCAAAATAATGTGAGCTGTTCTAAGGAATTTTTTTTATCCAACAGCTTTCCCCCCCCCCAAAATCTGTTTAGAATTTCATGACATTTTTGTCTGTCTTGTCTTGTCTGCCTACCTGCCTGTGTGTCTGTCTGTCTATGTATATAGGTATTTATTTATTTCTAAAATTTATTGGCCGCCCATCTTACTACAGGGTAGCTCTGGGCTCTCTTACCCTCATAAAACTGTATTTCTACATTAAAATATAAATTAAAGCGAAGCATTAAAATCTGATGACACATGACAGCTTCCTCCCCCCAAATCTGTTTAGAATTTCACAACATTTTTGTCTGTCTGTCTTGTCTGCCTGCCTGCCTACCTACCTACTATCTATCTATCTATCTATCTATCTATCTATCTATCTATCTATCTATCTATCTATCTATCTATCTATCTACCTACCTACCTACCTACCTACCTACCTACCTACCTACCTACCTACCTACCTACTATCTGTCTGTCTGTCTGTCTGTCTCTATCTGCCTGCCTGCCTGCCTGCCTGCCTGCCTGCCTGCCTGCCTGCCTGCCTATCTATCTATCTATCTATCTATCTATCTATCTATCTATCTATCATCTACCTACCTACCTACCTACCTACCTACATCTATCTATCTATCTACCTACCTACATCTACCTACCTACATCTATCTATCTACCTACCTACCTACATCTATCTATCTACCTACCTACTATCTACCTACCTACCTACTGTCTGTCTGTCTCTGCCTGCCTGCCTGCCTGCCTGCCTGCCTGCCTGCCTGCCTATCTATCTATCTATCTATCTATCTATCTATCTATCTATCTATCTATCTATCTATCTATCTATCTAGGTATCTAGGTATATAGATATTTATTTCTAAAATTTATTGGCCGCCCATCTTACCAGAGGGTAACTCTGGGCTCTCTTACCCTCGTAAAAATGTATTTATACATTATACATTAAAACATAAATTAAAGTGAAGCATTAAAATCCGATGACACATGGGATCCTTAGATGCCAGTTGCCAAGTGGCAGAAGTTTGATCACGTGACCGCAGAGATACTGTTGACCCGAAATTAGGAAACAGCATCGGAAAGCATCACTTGTGAACGTGTGCAGATGGCCCCGCTGTCTTTGGGCACTTGCAGAGTCATGGATGCAGGGTCACCAAAGGACAACAAGGAAAACACCCAATGTCCTAACCCACCCAGGAACGTACAATGTCTTTAGGGAAACGCCCCAAACGGAACATTTTTAGCTCCTTCTGCTTTCTTCCTTCTTATCTACAGGGTACCAGCCTTAAAAGGGCGAAATCTTTATCTTATGTGTGTGTCAGCTTTGCTGGGCGAATTGCTTATGTACAAAATTGTGGAAACCTTTTGGGAAAAGTGTATTTTTGAGGTCTGATGGCTAATAACACCCCTTTTGGGGGGGAGTAGTACCATAAAATTATATATCAATGGAAAGATAATTTAATCAGGAATGTAATGCAACAAAGTTTGTTCAATTATCTGTATTTTATGAAAGGTTATACCAAATAACCAGAAAAAGGAAGCACAACTTGCTTAGGTTGATCTCAGGTAGCTTTCCTTCATCTGATTGTAGCCAATTAGTATGAGCGTTTAGAGAGCCAGTCAGGTGTCATCTTGTTTTGGCCATGAGCCAATCAGATCACAGTAGGATTCAGTTACTGATGTCCTGTATTGAAGCTGAGAGGAGGACATTTGTCAGTGTGTGTTGTGATCGCTATCTAGTCGGGTTGGGTTTTTTTGTGTTCTTTCATTGAGTGAGCTTGCAAAACGTAATAAAATTAAAGCCATGGTGCAAACAATTGACCGGTCGCCCGGAAAGCGGTGTAAAATAGTATTATTAAGTGAACAAGGCTACAGCTATAAAGAAAAACTGGTGGAAACTTAACCAAAGGGTGGCATTTCTACTGTATACTTTTCCCAAAAAGTTTTCACAATTTTGGCCGCTACTGTAATCAGAAAGAATAAATAGGAGGATTTCTTGTCATCCGGGGCTTCTCTCTTTTAGAGGAGCCCGTCTTTGTTCAGCTGAATAAAAACGTAAAGCTGAAAGGCAACTTCTGGTTTTCCTGTATTTTTTTTTTTTTATCAAGCAACACCTCAGAACCTGCAGTGGTTGCAAGTGTGAGGACCGGGTTGTAAGTCACCTTTGAGGACACTGTCGTAACTCCTGTCATTCAAAAAAAAAAATGATCGTAATTTGAAAACCACCCGTGTAGGAGCAATTTTCAAATTCTAAAAGGCACCATTCAATATGGAATGGTGTGCGTTGTTTCAAATTGACAAAGCCATTTATTTACCTGCTTCTAGAACTGCTTGTTTGGAAATTTTATGCCACCTTCAGGGCCACATGGCTAATAATGCTACAAAAGCAATATAAAACAGCACAGGCAGTCCTCGACTTAACAACAGCTTGCTTAGTGACCATTCTATATGCTTCCAGAGTGGTCTTTTTAGAAATTTTAGATGACCTCCAGTGCCATTACAACGGCATCGGAAAAAATGTGACTGGTGACCGTTTTTCCTCCATTGATCCACGTTTTCAAAACTCGGACGCTTGGTAACTGACTCGGATTTAGGACGGTTGCAGCATCCCGGGGCTCATGGGATCCCCTTTGGCGACCTTCCGACAAGCAAAGGTCAATGGTGGAAGCCGGATTCAGTTAACAACCGTGTTGCCAGCATGACAACTGCAATGATTCACTTAACAACTGTGGAAAGAAAGGTCGTAAAACGGAGCAAAACTCGCTTAGCAACTGTCTCGCTTAGCAACATAAATTCGACTACCTGTACAAAAAAACCCGCAATTAAAATAGCTTCTCTCCACTATCTTACAGTTCCACTCATACTTTAGGCCAGGGGTAGGCAACCTTGGCCCCTTCATGACTTGTGGACTTCAACTCCCAGAATTCCTGAGCCAGCATGGGGGAACTATGGCCCCTTCATGACTGGTGGACTTCAACTCCCAGAATTCCTGAGCCAGCATGGGGGAACTATGGCCCCTTCATGACTCGTGGACTTCAACTCCCAGAATTCTTCAGCCAGCATGGCTCAGCATAGAAACCTCTCCATTTCCCCTCAGCATGGCTGGCTCAGGAATTTTGGGAGTTGAAGTCCACGAGTCATAAAAGAGCAAAGCTTGCCTACCCCTGGATAGGGCAGGGGTAGGCAACCTTGGCCCCTTCATGACTTGTGGACTTCAACTCCCAGAATTCCTGAGCCAGCATGGCTCAGCTTGGAAACCTCTCCCTTTCCCCTCAGCACGGCTGACTCAGAAATTCAGGGAGTTGAAGTCCATGAGTCATAAAAGAGCCGAGGTTGCCTACCCCTGCTTTAGGCTCTGCTAACGTCCCGGCCACAACCCTTGAAGTAATTTACTTTCTAAAATAGGGCAAAGACTTGGCGCAGTTAATCAGCCTATCAACTTGTGTTCCAAGAAGAGCCAAAATTTTGTTCTGTTCAGCAACAGGCTATGATGAGGCAAAAATTTACAGAGACCTGCCTGGTACCACATAGAAACTGTTCCAGCCATGTGGATGTATCATGCAGATTAACTAATAAATTAATCCCATCTCATTAACGGGAGACATCAGAGGCACTGAAACCAGACAGATGCTGGAGGCACCTTATAATTGTCAGCTCCACGGATTTTTAAGTAGCTCAGACCGTTCTTGGTGTCTGTCCAGATACTTGAAGAAGGGCAAGCCCCAATATCTCGGAAGAGACTACAAGTTGTCCTTAATGGACAACGATTCATTTAGTGACCGTTCAAAGTTACAACAGCATGGGAAAAAGTGACCCCGTGACCGTTGTTCACTCTTACGACCATTCCAGCGTCCCCAGAGTCATCTGATTGACATTTGGATGCTTGACAACTGGTTCATATTTATGACAGTTGCAACATCTCTCTTTCTCTTTCTCTCTCTCTCTCTCTCTCTCTCTCTCTCTGTGTGTGTGTGTGTGTTTGTGATGTGATCCCCTTTGGCGACCTTGACAAGCCAAGTCAGTGGGGAAGCCAGATTCACTTAACAACTGTGTTGCTAACTTGACAACCGCAGGGATCCACTTAACAACTGTGGCAAGAAAAAGTTGTAAAATGGGGCAAACACTCACTTAGCCCGTGTCTCATTTAGCCACATAAACTTTGGGCTCAATTGTGGTCGTAAGCTGAGGACTCTCTCTACTTTCTAACTGTGGTTCATCCACTAATAGCTTTGTCTTTATTCCTGAGGTTCTTGCGTATGCTGGTGGCCACTACTGACTGCGGAAGAAAAATAAGCAATAACACTTTTAAAAAGTAATACCAGCATATCATTCAAAGCTAGAATAGAATAGAATAGAATAGAATAGAATAGAATAGAATAGAATAGAATAGAATAGAATAGAAAATCGAATCGAATAGAATAGAATAGAATAGAATAGAATATCGAATCGAATAGAATAGAATAGAATTAAGAATGAATAGAATAGAATTAAGAATGAATAGAATAGAATAGAATTAAGAATGAATAGAATAGAATAGAAATAAGAATGAATAGAATAGAATTAGAATAGAAAATAGAGAAGAGAAAGGATAGGAGATAGGATAGGATGCGATAGGATAGAATATAGAATAGGATATAGAGTAGGATATAGGATAGGATAGGACAGTAATGGCGAACCTTTCAGAGACCGAGTGCCCAAACTACAACCAAAATCCACTTATGCATCATCGGGTGCCGGGTGGGTGTGGCCCATTGGGTGGGCGTGGCTGCGGTGGTAATGGCAGACTGGGTGGGACTAAAAAGTTCAATCAATCAATTCCAACTTTGCAAGATTTTTTTTCCTGCAAGAAGTTGAAATTGATTTGATTGATTGGACTTTTTTTTTTTTTTTTGCACACGGCGGCAGAGGCCTAAAGCGAAAAGGTTTTACAAAACCCAGCTGAAGGCCTAGGACTGGGGCGACGGCACGCGTGCCCACAGAGAGGGCTCTGAGTGCCACCTCTGGCACCCGTGCCACAGGTTCGCCACCACTGGGATAGGATATAGAATAGAATATAGAATAGAATACAACAGAACAGAACAGAACAGAGCTGGAAGGGACCTTGGTAAGCCACTCAGAGTCGCCTTATTGGCGAGAGGGGAGGCATATGCGTTTCATAAAAAATAAATAAGAAAAAGAAATGTATCCAAGGATCAAAAGCAGTAATTCTGTCTCCTATTTGGAATTCCTCACATAATCGATAAGATAAGATAACCTTTATTGTCATTTTTTTTTTTTTTTTACTGTGGGCACAAGGGCACACTTCAAAAGTGAAATTTAGTTGCCCGCTCTCAAAGTGAAAGACACACATGACACACACCTAAACATACTACATACAACATATGCATAATCCTTTCTCATTTGGATTTCAGCCGTGGGCCTAGGCTCCTGGTGCTTCCACATGACCCTGAAGTATGAAATGCAGGTTAGTAGCCCTTGAAAAAGCATGCACCTTTTGTATCCATTGCAAAGTGAGCTGCCTGGATCCGTTTTGCTTTCCTGCTTGGTTGGTAGGGGTGCATTCATAGTTTGCTTTGCGGTGGATTGATTATGGGCTATTATTTTGAACTCCTAGTGACCAAATATGCCAGTAACAACTGCTGTGGATAGTTAAAATACTTTATCTAGGAGTCCAGACAACAATACAGAAGGATTGACTAATCTAGAATAAAGTCTGCCTATACATAACTGGAGTCTGGTGGACAGTCCCTTAAATAGGAGCCAGCCATGTGCTGTAGCCGCCACAAAAGCCAACATAGTGCTAGGCTGCATTAACAAGCATAGAATCAAGATCATGTGAAGTGTTGATACCGCTTTACAAGGCCTTGGTAAGGCCATACCTGGAATACGGCATCCAGTTTTGATCACCACAATATAAACAAGATGTTCAGTGGTGAAAAAAGCAAAGGTTCTACATTTAGGCAAGAAAAACCAAATGTACAGGTATAGTATTGGGGGTACCTTGCTCAATAGCAGTAACTGTGAGAGGGATCTTGGAGTCCTAGTGGACGATCCCTTAAATAGGAGCCAGCCGTGTGCTGCAGCCACCAAAAAGGCCAACACAGTGCTAGGCTGCATTAACAGGAATAGAATCAAGATCATGTGAAGTGTTGATACCGCTTTATAAGGCTTTGGTAAGGCCACACCTGGAATACGGCATCCAGTTTTGGTTACCACAATATAACCAAGATGTTGAGACTCTGGAAAGAGTGACGAGAAGAGCAACAAAGAAGATTAAGGGACTGGAGGCTAAAACTTACAAAGAACAATTGCAGGCATTGGGTATGTCTAGTTCAGGGATGTCAAACTCAATTTCATTGAGGGCCGCATCAGTTGTCCTCGGGGGGGGGTGGTAGGTGTGGCCAAGGTGGGCATGGCCTACTGGGTGGGTGTGGCCTACTGGGTGGGCGTGGCCAGCTCTACATCGTTTGCGTCAAGGGTGCCTGTGGGGGCCTGAGCAGGAATGGGACAGATCTGAGGGTCTCTGGCAGAAGGGAGTGGGACCAGGGCAGAGCCCATCAAGCCGGATATGTGAAGTAGGCGAGGGCCATTTGCTGGCCACTTCCAGGCAATGGTCCATTTCTTCATTCCTCACAAAGGGGGACCCCTCCCCAGCATGCACCCAGGGGGCGGGGCCAACGCAGGAGGGGCTGGTCCCTCGCTGTTTCCAGATGGCCTTGTGGAGCTAAGACTGAATGCGTTTCAGCATAGATGGCCACCACAAAATTGTACATTGGCTCCCGGCCAGCCTGGGCCAGGGCCAAGGCAGCGGGGGCCGTTCCCTCACTGTTTCCAGGATGGTTTTGCGGGCCACATGAAACCACTTTGCGGGCCACATCCGGCCCCCGGGCCTTGTGTTTGATATGTCTGGTCTAGTTTAATGAAAAGAAGGACCAGGGGTGACATGATAGCAGTCTTCTAATATGGAAAACGTTGGGTCCAACTTTTATGCATCTTTTTCTCCATTGCAATTCTTCACTCCCTCCCTCATTAAAGCAAAAAAATTAATGCTGACCCTGTTCACTAAAAGTTGCCCTGCTCTGACCATTTTGATTTGGGGCCGCCATCTTTCTTTGAATCTTTTCTATATGCACAAATAATCCTTTTTGTTCTGCTTTTTGCAGCTGTTGGATGAGCTGCCCATGATCTACAGTTGTTGCATTTTTGTCTACTGCCTGTAAGTATCTGTCATCCGTTTCTCTTTCATAACTGATGAACAATTAAGAGTTCCTCACAGACTTAAATTGGATCTCACTCGCATAGGCATGGGTGCTGAAATAGCTATGGGAGGTACAGTACTGAATCTGCAGGGAGGGACTAGAATTCTCCACCTCCTGGTAATTGGCCCAGTCACCCAACCGGCTTTCATGGCTAAGGCTGGACTAGAACTCGCCATCTCTCCATCTCCTGGTGGTTGGCCCAAAGTCACCCAGCCGGCTTTCATGGCTAAGGTGAAACTACAACTCACCATCTCCTAGTGATTGACGCAATCGGCTTTCATGCCTAAGGCGGGACTAGAACTCACCATCTCCTGGTGATTGGCCCAAAGTCACCCAGCTAGCTTTCATGCCTAAGGCAGGACTAGAACTCACCATCTCCTGGTGATTGGCCCAAAGTCACTCAGCTGGCTTTCATGCCTAAGACAGGACTAGAACTCACCGTCTCCTGGTGATTGGCCCAAAGTCACCCAGCCGGCTTTTGTGCCTAAGGCAGGACTAGAACTCACCGTCTCCTGGTGATTGGCCCAAAGTCATCCAGCCAGCTTTCATGGCTAAGGTGAAACTAGAACTCACCATCTCCTGGTGATTGGCCCCAAGTCACCCAGCTGGCTTTATGCCTAAGGCAGGACTAGAACTCACCGTCTCCTGGTGATTGGCCCAAAGTCACCCAGCTGGCTATCATGCCTAAGGCAGGACTAGAACTCACCGTCTCCTGGTGATTGGCCCAAAGTCACTCAGCTAGCTTTCATGCCTAAGGCAGGACTAGAACTCACCGTCTCCTGGTGATTGGCCCAAAGTCACCCAGCTGGCTTTCATGCCTAAGCAGGACTAGAACTCACAGTCTCCTGGTGATTGGCCCAAAGGCACCCAGCTGGCTGTAACTTGTATGCCAACAAAGAAACCAAGATTTCGGCCCACAAAACTTATTTTTTACTTGCTTGATTTTTTTAAAATATTTTTTAGCCTTCACACTTAAAGATTGAATTTTTCTGCAAAACAAAGCGGCTGGAGAATTGAATGTTGATTCTAGACATTGGTAACTCTGAGAGAAGAATAAGCATCTATATTTGACATCCTAGTTTTTTTTTTTTACAGTAACTCCCGAATAAACTCAATCCCTTTTCTTTAAAATTGCTGAAACAACCTCCCCCCCCCAATAAACTGACGATGAGTTTCTTTGGTTCTAAATTTATCAAATCATTAAAGTCTGTGCTCTGGTGACAGTTTGATGGCACAGCAAAGCCCATAATGTGCTTTGAACGTTTGATCTTCCATTTCCCCCCCCCTCTAATCTTAAGCTGTATTAAAATGTGCAATCATCATTTATTATAGTGGTTAATATAATATATATAATATAAGCGGGGGAGAGAGCATTTGTTCATAAAGTAATGCTTTTGGTAATGTGAAACAATTTTGTTCTTAATATACTGTGCCTCTTGCTTTATTGTACGTGGATCTAATTTTAGGGAAGGGGGGGAAGCACAAAACATTCTTTTGTTCTGAGTGTTTTATTTTAAGAATGACAAAGATAGGCTATGCCTCTTATTGAAACAAGTTTGACAAGTTTGTATAACGCAGAGATCTGCAATTTCGGCTTGCCAAAGCCGAAAACAAAATGAACAGGCATGAATATTTATTTATTCCTATTTCAGATCACCTTCATTTGGAAAAGGCATAACCTAGGGCAGTGGTAGGCAACCTCGGCTCTTTTATGACTCATGGACTTCAAACTCCCAGAATTCCTGAGTCAGCATAGCTGAATTCCTGACTCATAGCATAGCTGACTCAGGAATTCTGGGAGTTGAAGTCCATGAGTCATAAAAGAGCCGAGGTTGCCTATCCCTGACCTAGGGTGTGCTTTTTTCCTCCCACATTACCATGGCTTTGAAATTTCTCGGCCTTTCTGCCAAATCATACATAGAACTGGCAGAATCTGAGCCACCTCCCACAAGATTTAGCCTGCCTTCTTTTGACATTTTAATTATTTGGATGTTTGTTTTTATAGGCCTCTGTTTTATTATAACGTAAGCCACCCAGAGTCACTTCGGATGAGCTGGGCGGCATATAAATTTATTGAATAATAATCATCCTGCAGCAGCAGCAACTTACAAACAAGTCCCCTTAACTATTTGCATCCTGTTTTTAAAAAATAGGATTTTATTCATTTTTTCCATACATACAATAATAATTTTTCAACCAACGTGCTGCCTGAGTTTAACTGCGCTAACACATATTTAATTCCTAGTGGCCTAATATTTTATTCTTTCCTCTAACCATCTGTAAAATAAGTCTGAAGTTTGATAATATGCTCTTTCTTCTTTTTCTTTCAGCCTCATAGTCAATCAGTCACGTATTATCACGTTTGGTGGACACGTGATAAAGTAAAGAATTATTGGAAAAAGATACATACTTGGTTAGAAAAGATGTTGGGAGAACATGTAGGTTTTAAACCTGGACTTTTTTTTATATAATGGTATAATGCCAGATTAACAAACAAAGCCTGTATTTGATTTTTACACGTCACAACAGTGGCAAGAATAATATTTGCACAATATTGGAAAAATGAAGGAATACCCTTACTATTTGGATCCTACGTGCCACAAAGAATTTAAAGTTGCCAAGAAGTGTTTTGTGGCTCCCAGTCTCCCAAAAAGCTCCTGTTTGAAAGCCTTGTGCGTTAAGGATTTCTTTTGTCTTCCTTAAGGACTCTTTAATCCTTTGTGTGTTTTGTGTGTTTGTTTCAGGTACGAGTGTTTCAAGTACAAGAAAACAATCAACTACCCCCTCATCTTTCTACTACTAGCCTACAGCATTGGCGTTAGCATAGTAAGCAAGATTTCTCTTACTCAAGCTGTTTTTATAAGGAGGTGGGGTGCTTGCAAACAGTGCACGGGTGTTCCTTTCTCATCTGCTTTTCAGGTAGTCCTCGACTTACGACCATAATTGAGTTCAAAATAACAACAACAACAATAAAGTTGGAAGGGACCTTGGAGGTCATCTACTCCAACCCCATGCTCAGGCAGGAAACCCTATACCAGGGGTAGGCAAGCTTGGCTCTTTTATGACTTGTGGACTTCAACTCCCAGAATTCCTGAGCCAGCATGGGGGAACTATGGCCCCTTCATGACTCACGGACTTCAACTCCCAGAATTCCTCAGTCAACATGGGGGAACTATGGTCCCTTCATGACTCGTGGACTTCAGCTCCCAGAATTCCTGAGCCAGCATGGGGGAACTATGGCCCCTTCATGACTCGTGGACTTCAACTCCCAGAATTCCTCAGCCAGCCATGAAAGAGCCAAGGTCGCCTACCCCTGCCCTATACCATTTCATTTAGCAAAATGTCCCATTGCTAAGTTGTTAAGTGAGTTTTGCCTCCATTTTGTGACCTCTCTTCCCACAATACTTAAGCGAATCATTGCAGCCGTTAAGTTAGTAACCCGGTTGTTAAGGGAATCTGGCTTCCCCATTGAATTTCCTGGTCAGAAAGTCATAAAAGGGGATCTCACGTGACCCCTGGGACATGGGAAACCGTCATAAATATAAACCAGTTGCCAAGCAACCAAATTTTGATCCCGCGCCCATGGGGATGCCGCAACGGCTATGTGAAAAATGGTCCTATGTCATTTTTTTTCCAGTGCTGTTGTAACTTTAAACTGCCACTAAACAAAGGGTTATAAGTCAAGGACTGCCTGTACTGTGGTACGGAAAAGCATTTTTTTTTTTTTTTGTTTTATTGCAGCAATGGTGAATTTTCCTAAACGAGAAGCATCTGTACTGGGATGCAGCCTGGGGTTGGGGATCCCTGTTTTAGACCCTCCAGTACAGTCAACTATTTTAATAAAATCTATCCACCATGCTTCTGGTCCTCCTTTTTCCTTCCACCTTTCCCAGCATTATAGACTTCTCCAGTGAATTAGACACCATTTGTCCAAAATATGACCATCTGAGCTTGCGCTCTGCTTTCTTCTATGATCAGTTACTTTGTTATTTTGCTCGTTAACCAGAGGCATTCCAAAGTTCAAAAATCATCAAAATCTGCTTCTTCGGAGCCCAACTTTGAAAACCCTTGCTCGCAGAATTCTTTTTTTAATATATCTATATATCTATATATCTTGATTGTTTTCTGAGGTTTTCGTGCTTCGAGGAGCATGAAGCTGAAAACACCAGCCTGAAGATGACGAATGGGACTTCGTCAAAACGTCGCCAAGACACTTCCAATTTTACGCGGGAGAAAACCCGAACAACCAAAGACCTACATATATCTTGATATGTGTGTGTGTGTGTGTGTGTGTATGTGTGTGTGTGTGTGTGTGTGTGTATATATATATATATATATATATATATATATATATATATATATGTTTTCTGAGGTTTTCGCGGGTGTTTGTATGTAGGTCTTTGGTTGTTCGGGTTTTCTGCCGCGTAAAATTGGAAGTGTCTTGGCGGCGTTTCGACGAAGTCCCATTCGTCATCTTCAAGCTGGTGTTTTCAGCTTCCTTTTAACTGCCCCACTGGCAGTTAAAAGGAAGAAACAGCTAAGACCACACATTGCTCCTCGAAGCACGAAGCTGAAAGCACCAGCCTGAAGATGACGAATGGGACTTCGTCGAAACGTCGCCAAGACACTTCCAATTTTACGCGGGAGAAAACCCGAACAACCAAAGACCTACATAACACACACACACACACACACACACACACACACACACACACACACATATACATACATACATATAATTTTATTGAAAATTTTAAACAGAAGAATAAGACTAATACCAAATGAAATAGAATGAACAAGAAAAAAAGGAAAGGAAGAAAAAAACTAAAGGTGCAAAAAAGAAAAAAGGTTAGCGGGAGAAATAGAAAATAGAAATAGAAAAGGGGGTATAATTGTAAATTATTTTTACAGCAGTAATAAATGCAATTATGCCTCTTTCTCTAAAGTTACGTCATTTATCTCTTCTTTCCGTACTGTCCCTTGCCTAATGATCAAAACCATAAAGTTTACTTTTTTTTTTCTTTTTTACACAAAAATACCATAAGGGGTTTCCACTGACCACTAAACATAGATAATTATCTTCTCTCTAATCAAACAAGTCCATTTGGCCATTTCAGCAAGTTTTAACCTCTTCACCCACCATTCATCTGTTGGGGGGGGGGGTTATCGCCATATTTATCCACCTTCGTGTCGCGGTTGTCACACAGTGTTCCATGACTTTTTCCCAACTGTTTATCCATCAGTCCCGAGAGGATGACAGTATCTTGTGTTTACATATTGCAGGTATACCTAAACTGGAAGCAGCCTGTATTCCATCAGGTAATTGTTTATTTCTGTTTCAACTTAGAAAATGTTAATTGACTTGTCCATTTTTTTTTAAAATCTCCTAGTCTGGTCAATGTGGATATGTGTCAGGCGTGAAAGACAAGATCTACATGTGGTTTATTGCTCATTTGTTGCTTAAAAGCCTATGCAAAGGAACATCCTCAACTAACAGTCAGCACCTGCTAACACTTAGATAAGGGTCAGCTGAATCCAAGGGCAGTTAGATTTAATTCTCTTGTGACTATTAGACTGATTCCTCTTTTGATTCCGCCACCAGATTCTGCCAGTCCTTCTCCTACAATATGTCAGTCCAGGTGGGCTTTGCAATTAGAGAGTTCACGTGCTCACTGGATACAATTTTGTATATTAATATTAGGTTTCCCCAGCTCTATGGACTGAATCAGCTGGGCATTCCATCATAATTGGAAACCTTCAGGCTGGGAAGATCCCTGTTGCATAATTCCACACGTTGCACACATACGTCCAATTTAAGATCGTCAGCGTTTACTCAAACACACAGTGGCTTCATTTCCTAAAGCAGCTTTTCCTGCATTTGGAGAAGGAAAAAGCGTTCAGAAGGCTCACCCAGTTATGTTACGAGAGCCAGATAATCTTTTCGAGTGCAAAAAAAAATATTTATTGAAGTTAAAATGGGTGGCTCCCTGCACTGATGGTGATCAGGCAGCTCTCAGCAGGGTTGACTGGATGACCTCTTAGGGCAGGACAAGAAGTAACGGGTGGAAGCTTGTTAAAGAGAGATGAAACACAGAGCTAAGGAGAAATTTCCCCACAATGAGAACAATCAGTCAGCTGGTCTACAAAAGTTGTGGGTGCCCCATTGCTGGAGATTTTCAAGAATGGTATAGGGTAGGGGTTCCCAACCCCTGGTCTGTGGACCGGTACTGGGCCACAGCATGCCAGCAACCGGTCCACACAAACTAGCAAAGCCCCATCCGCGGGATGCAGGCAGCACACAAAACCACGCACCCTCCAGTCCGCAGAAAAACCTCTCTCCACGGAACTGGTCCCTGGTGCCCAAAAGGTTGGGGACCTCTGGTCTAGGGTCTCTTGCTTGAGCGGGGAATTGGACTAGAACAGGGCTTTTCAACCTTTTCACCCATTGTAGCACTTTTAGGATATGGCAACATCCGAGTACCATCAGTTGCTTAGCAAGGTGTCAAAAACTTGATGACCCCCCCCCAAAAGGAAAAAAATGATAAAATACAGGTAGTCCTCGACTTACAACAGTGTGCTGAGTGACTGTTTGAAGTTACAATGGCACTGAAAAAAGTGCCCCCCCAAGCCACAGCTGAGCAAGACACCTGCCTGCCCGCCCACCCGCGCTCTTCCTCCTGTCCGAGGTTTTCATGGTTGTGAGCATTTTTGTTGAGGATTGGCAGTGGGGGTGGGGTGGGGGGTGTTTGGTTTTTATTCCCCCGGTCTGCTGGGTGGTTGCAGCAGGTTTTGGTCACTTCCCATGACCCTGGGACACTGTGACCGTCATAAATATGAATCAGTGGCCAAGCATCTGAATGTAAATCACAAGACCCTGGAAATGCTGCAACATTCCAGCTGCTCGGCGCTTCGTCTGGGCTCAGCAGAAACATCAGGATCAGTGCTGCTTTCCAGCTGATTGGTGCTTCTTCTGGGCTCAGCAGAAGCGTCAGGATCAGCGCCGAGCTCCAGCTGGAGCCTGGCGCTGATCCTGGCGCTTCCGCTGAGCCCTGACAGTCCCGAAGAAGCGCTGATCCTGGCGCTCCCACTGAGTCCTGACAGCCCTGCAGCTCCAGCCGTCTCTCGCTCAGGCTTGTGCGGTGCTGCCACCAGTTCAGCTCATTCCCCCCCCCCGCTACCACTTTCTAGCATGGTTACGTACCACCTGCCAGGTGCCAATGTACCACAGGTGGTACCCGTACCACTGGTTGAAAAAGCCCTGGACTAGAAGACCTCCCAAGATCCCATCCAGCTCTGTTATTCTATGTTCTAAATCTTGGATTCCTTTAGCTAGAGTCCCCCTCTTCTAGCTAAGGCTGTGAGGAGAGACTAACAGACACTCCAGATCTGCAGACGTAGCCGACGTTCCTTTGATGAATTGCTTTCCTTTTACAAGCCTAGCATCTTAGTAGATTAGAAGTAGTGCTTGAGTCATGAACTGTCAGCCATTCAAAGTTGCGGCCCGTCCAAAAGGCTACTTAACGACCTGGTCCCAAAGTGATGGCCACTGCAGTGCCCTGCAGTTTATTCAGTCTTATGACCGACTACAGCAGCGGTTCTCCACCTGTGGGTCGGGACCCCATTTGGGGTCGAACGACCATTTCACGGGGGTCGCCAAACAACGCAGTCTGCCATTTTTCCCCCCTTTTCCTTAGCTGTGCTACTCCCTTTTATTCTATTGGCTTTTGAAAGCCAATGGAATAGAGTCTCTTGAATAGAGTCTAATTCTATTGGCTTTCAAAAGCCAATAGGAATTGTCCAGGCTGTCTCTGCCCTGCTGAGCCCGCCAAAAGTCTCAGTCTGCAAACGGTGCTGCACCAGTTGAGTAGTCCTCGACTTACGACCGGTTGAGTAGTCCTCGACTTACGACAGGTTGGGGGTCGCGGCATTAAAAAGGTTGAGAACCACTGGACTACAGGGAAGCCGGAGTGCCTGCCCGTCTATCTTCTCCCCATTTCCCCCCCCCCCCCTGCAGGCCTTGGGCCTTCTTCCCATCCCACCAAGTCCCATGCCGCTTTCTGAATGCAGGAAATTCCTTGGTCATGGTGGTGTCAACGCTGCAAATATTGTATATTCTTGCTTTTGACAATATGCAGAATTGTCTGGTAAATATGGGTTTAATAAAGAGCAGAAGGGGGGTTGGGGGTAAAGCCTGGGAAAGAAAAAGGAAGAAAACATTTGATCTTCACACTATTTGGATAGTGTGAGATATGACAGCTAATTTAGGGAGGGAACATGCTGATAATTTAACTGCTCAGAGGAAGAGAACTTAGATCCTAGCATCCCTCCGTTGTGCCTGTGCCGACATTTTGTAACAATAGAAGACTTTTAGGAAAATAAATGCCTGGAAGTTCTTTGAAATGTTTCATTAGCTGGAACCACAACAGGTGGATATGTGTCAGTTCCTTGGAGGTCATCTAGTCCAGCCCCCTGCTCAAGCAGGAGACCCTGTACCATTTCAGACAAGTGGCTGTGCAGTCTCTTCTTAAAAGCCTCCAGCGATTATGGGTCACCCACGACTTCTGAAGGAAGCCATTCCATTGGCTAATTGTTGTCACCGATAGGAAATTTCTCCTTAATTCTAGATTGGTTCTCTCCTTGGTTAGTCTCCATCCATTGCTTCTTATTCTGGCTTCAGGTGCTTTGGAGAAGAGGTTGACACACAGACCCCCTTCTTTGTGGTAGCCCCTCAAATATTGGAAGTCTGCTATCGTGTCACCCCTAGCCCTTCTTTTCCTTAAACTAGACCAGTGGTTCTCAACCTGTGGGTCGGGACCCCATTTGGGATCGAACGACCATTTCACGGGGGTCGCCAAACAACGCAGTCCGCCATTTTTTTCCCCCTTTTCCTTAGCTGTGCTACTCCCTTTTATTCTATTGGCTTTTGAAAGCCAATAGGATAGACTCTCTTGAATAGAGTCTAATTCTATTGGCTTTCAAAAGCCAATAGGAATTGTCCAGGCTGTCTCTGCCCTGCTGAGCCCGCCAAAAGTCCCATTCTGCAAACGGGGCTGCACCAGTTGAGTAGTCCTCGACTTACGACCGGTTGGGGGGTCACGGCATTAAAAAGGTTGAGAACCACTGAACTAGACATACCCAATTCTGTCAGCCATTCTTCCTCTGTTTTAGCCTCCAATCCCTAAGTAATAGGAGAAAAACAAAAACAATAGGAGAAAAATACAATAGCGCCCATTTATTTTTAGGCCTCGAGATGGGAAAATGCGAAACACAAATAGCCGGCTCGTTTTTCCAGTCGCAGACATGATGATACCATTCTAAACATAGTAAACTTTTATGTTGACTTAGTAAATCCTCCAGTTGCATCGAATTTCATTTCCAAGAGGATGTGGATTGTGCCTTGGGGTGTGGGGGGGAAGATTTCCATAAACATTTGCGTTGAATTTCTAAACACCAAGATAACCCGACTGGCTAGAATTCTCCTTGGCCCCGTTTTCTTTTCTCTCCTGTTTCCCTGCCACTTAACCAACTTAACTTTTATTTGTTTCTAAATAAATCACTTCGCACGGGTGGATACGGACAGGAACTTGCCTTTCAGCAGAATTAAAATTGGGTAGGTGTTCCACCATGCCATGCCCATATGAGCAAGTCACTAGCAGTCTTGAATCCACTTTTCCAAGCAAAGCAGTGGGACTGGTACCGCCGGGACAATTTGCATGATTTAGCAGCAATTAAACCTTTGCCCTCCCAGTGTTCGTTTTATTCTAAATATGCTGTCTGTAGTAAGCACAATATGAAATAAGCCCCGAGGAAGCCTTGGACCCAGAACAACGAAACCCTTTCCCTGTTTAATTATTAGCACCTGTTTTGCGATTATTGCATTTTGACTTTGTTTAAAAGTCCGTCATTACGTTTGCTAAGCCTTTTTGCCTCTGTTGGGCGTCCGGCAGGCGTGAGGAGGGAGATTGTATATTTTTTTCCAAAGCCGTATAGGTAGTCCTCCACGTAGGCCCAAAATTTATGTCGTTAAATGGGACATTTGCAAAGTGAGTTTCGCCCCGTTTTATTTTTTTCCTGCCCCATTTTTACCACATCGTTGCAGTTCTTAAGTCTGTAACAATTGTTAAAGGAATCTGGCTTCCCTCCCATCGACTTTCCTTGTCGGAAGGTCGCAAAAGGTGATCACGTCACACACACACACACACACACCCTCGGGGACACTCTGACCATTATAAATATGAGTCAGTGGCCACGTGCCCGAATTCTGATCACGTGACCCTGGGGAAGGCTGCAACAGTCGGGTGAAAAACGATCATAAGTCACACTTTTTTCCAGTGCCGTTGTAACTTTGAACGCTCAGAAAAGATGAACTGTTGTAAGTCGAGAGCTTAACCTGTACTAGATTTAAGTGGCCTTTTTGGCCACTTAAGGATATCACAACAAGCTGCAGAAGGATTCATGCCACCGGAGTAGATCCACACACAGGCGGTCATTGGCTTAAAAACATTCGTTTGAAATTACAATGACAGACCTATGGCTGTCTTTTCCCGCTTATGACCACTGTAGCATCCCATGATCAAAATCCACAAGCTTGGCAACTGGTTCATACATAACGGTTGTCACAGTGTCCCCGGGTTCACCACTATGTAAAAAAAGATGTTGAGAGTCTAGAAAGAGTACAGAGAAGAGCAACAAAGATGATTAGGGGACTGGAGGCTAAAACACGTGAAGACCAGTTGCTGGAATTGGGAATGTCTAGTTTAACGAAGGACGAAGGGGACATGATAACAGTCTTCCAGTATCTCAGGGGCTGCCCCAAAGAAGAGGGAGTCAAGCTCTTCTCCAAAGCACAGAAGGCAGGACAAGAAGCAACGGATGGAAACTAACCAAGGAGAGAAGCAACCTGGAACTAAGGAAAAACTTCCTGACAGTTAGAACAATTAACCAGTGGAACTACCTGCCTCCAGAAGCAGTGAATGCTCCAACACTGGAAGTTTTTAAGAAGAGACTGGATAGCCATTTGTCTGAAATGGTATACTGTTTTCTGCCTGAGCAGGGGGTTGGACTAGATGGCCTCCAAGGTCCCTTCCAACTTTATTATTGTTGTTGTTGTTGTTATTATTATTATGTGTGATCCCCTTTTTGTGACCTTCTGAGCAGCAAACTCTGTTTGAATATAATCTTATTCTATCTCCTAAGAGTTATCCATTTCCTGCCATATTAAATCATCTACTTAATAACACAAAATCCCCTTTAATAAATCAAAACCAGTATATATATATTGCCCGGGTTAATCAATAGATCAAACATATTCACAATACTTAATTTTCTTTTCCCTTTTAAGTCTAGTGTTTAAATATTCAACCGATAAAATCCTTATTTTCAACTGATTTCCAAATATCAACTGCAGTGATTCACTTAACAACTGTGGCAAGAAAAGTCGTGAAATGGGGGAAAAAAATCTCACTTGATAACTGTCTCACTTAGCAACAGAAATGCTGGGCTCCATTGTCATCCTAAATTGAGAATGACCTGTGTTTTATTAGATCAGGGCTTTTCAACCAGGGGTACGGGTACCACCTGTGGTGCATTGGCACCTGGCAGGTGGTACGCGACCATCCTTGAAAAGTGGTAGTGGGGGAGGGGAATGAGCTGAACCCGTGGCAGCACCGCACAAGCCTGAGCGAGAGATGGCTGGAGCTGCAGGGCTGTCAGGGCTCAGCGGAAGCGTCAGGATCAGCACCAGGCTCCAGCTGTAGCTCGGCACTGATCCTGGTGCTTCTGCTGAGCCCAGAAGAAGCACCGATCAGCTGGAATGTTGCAACCTCTCCAGGGTCTTGTGATTTACATTCAGATGCTTGGCCACCGATTCATATTTATGACGGTCACAGTGTCCCAGGGTCATGTGAAGTGAGCAAAACCTGCTGCAACCACCCAGCAGACAGGGGGGGAGGGGGGGAATAAAAACCAAACACCCCCCACCCCACCCCCGCTGCCAATCCTCAACAGAAATGCTCACAACAATGAAAACCTCGGACAGGAAGAAGAGCATGGCCAGGCGGGCAGGCAGGTGTCTTGCTCAGCTGTGCCTTGGGGGGCACTTTTTTCGGTGCCATTGTAACTTCAAACAGTCATTAAGCGAACTGATGTAAGTCGAGGACTACCTGTATTTTATCGCTTTTTTCCTTTTTGGGGGGGGGGGTCATCAAGTTTTTGACACCTTGCTAGGCGACCGGTGGTCCTCGGATGTTGCCATATCCTAAAAGTGGTACAATGGGTGAAAAGGTTGAAAAGCCCTGGATTAGAAGATACATGAAAAGGAAGTCCTCTGTATGATGGCCGCAGTATCCTGGGATCACCGGATCCCTTTTGGCAACAGGCAAAGCCAATGGGGAAGCCAGTTTCACTCAACAACCGGGTTTACTAACTTAACAAATGCAGTGGTTCACTTTACAACGGGGGTTAATGGCGGCTGCGGCGATCCACTTAGCAACCGTGCCTTGAAAGATCATAAAACGGGGCGCATTTATTGGGCTGCCCGTCTCCAGAGCAATAGAGCAAGTTAAAACAGGTCAGAAGCAATAAACAGTGATAAAGTAAAATAAAAATAAAATAAATAAAATCTCCAGCACAATCGTAATGCAGGCTCAGCCACACACCCAAGGCCCCGGGCTGTGTCCCAGAGCCAGGCCATACAAACCCAAAGGTGATACCCACTAATTAGCAGATACAAATAGAGGAGAAGCACCTGCATATTCCTGAGTGGCTCTGCTTGAATTAATCCTCCGTGTTTCCTACGGGGCGGCATGTCCCATCCCTGCAGGAAGACGAGGTGGTGGAGTTAAACCGCGGAAGCTGCTCCTGGCACTTCTGCTGAATTGAGGAAGGATGGGGCTGTGGATAGCCTGTAGTTGAGATGCCTGTTTACTACCCTAAATCCTACACAACAGGCCTGGATTGTTGTTGCTGAAGGGTGGCAGGGAAGCAGTGTCGTTTTCCAGGCTGGTTTGGAGGTCTTCTCAGATGCATCCAGGGGAGGCACTGGGCAGCTCTCAGATCCAGCACTACTACTACTACTACTACTACTACTACTACTACTTCTCCTCCTTCTACTTCTTCTTTGTTCTCTTCTACTTTTTTTTCCTCCTGTCTCAACTAACCTTTCTTTTTCTCCTTCTTCTCCTCCAGTTCTTCTTCTCCTCCTCCTCCTTCTTTTTTCTTCTCTTCTACTTTTCTTTTTCCTCCTGTCTCAACTAACCTTTCTCCTCCTCCTTCTCCTTCTTCTTCTTCCCCTTCCCCTCATCCTCCTTCTCCTCCTCCTCCTCCTTCTTCCCCTCCTCCTCCTTCTCCTTCTTCTTCTTCTTTCCTCCTCCTCCTCCTCCTCCTCCTTCTCCTTTTTCTTCTTTCCTCCTCCTCCTTCTTCTTTCCTCCTCTTCCTCCTCCTTCTTCTTTTTCTTTCCTCCTCCTCCTCCTCCTCCTTCTTCTTTTTCTTTCCTCCTCCTCCTCCTCCTCCTCCTCCTCCTCCTCCTCCTCCTCCTCCTCAAGCCCCACTCTCTCCTAGCACTGATGATGTTACCTAGTTTGGTAATCAAAGGTCTGCAAGAAAGGAAACAGCCCCAAGGACCCCCAAATTTATTAAATTTCCACCTCACTATCAAGCGACTCTGAGCTGCTGTTCTTCAGCTGACTTCTTCACACCCACCCACCCACCCACCCCAGGAAAACTGGCTATTCATGCCTTTTGTGCAATTTCCCACTCAGGAACCACCCAGGGAACCGATGTCAGCCATGGGTCTGTAACCTGCATTTAGTTGCAGCTGGCATAACCCTTCCCTGGAACACCTTTCACTTAATTGTCTCAAACTGTGAACCTGGATGACTAAGAATCTTAATCTTATTGGTTAACCAAGAGATGTAATCACATCAGTGACAAAACTCGCCACGTAACAGGTTCCACGCGACTTGTTGTTTTATCTTAATTTTTTTTTTTAAAAAAAAAGACAGCATTTCCAACATGAACTTGTAAACCCTTTGGGATCGTTGCTGTTTCAGCCGAATTCAGAAATTGCATTTATAATGAAATGAAATTTTCATTCAAAAACTGGATGAGGGGTATGGATAAAAACAGGGGTTTTCAAACTTGGCCCTTTTATGACTTGTGGACTGCTACTGTCAGAATTCCTCAGCCAGGCACGCTGGCTGAGGAATTCTGGGAGTTGAAGTCCACAAGTCATGAAGGGGCCAAGTTTCCCCCCTGCTGGCTGAGGAATTCTGGGAGTTGAAGTCCACAAGTCATGAAAGGGCCAAGTTTCCCCCCTGCTGGCTGAGGAATTCTGGGAGTTGAAGTCCACCAGTCATGAAGGGGCCATAGTTTCCTCCATGCTGGCTGAGGAATTCTGGGAGTTGAAGTCCACAAGTCATGAAAGGGCCAAGTTTCCCCCCTGCTGGCTGAGGAATTCTGGGAGTTGAAGTCTACCAGTCATGAAGGGGCCATAGTTTCCTCCATGCTGGCTGAGGAATTCTGGGAGTTGAAGTCCACAAGTCATGAAAGGGCCAAGTTTCCCCCCTGCTGACTGAGGAATTCTGGGAGTTGAAGTCCACCAGTCATGAAGGGGCCACAGTTCCCCCATGCTGGCTGAGGAATTCTGGGAGTTGAAGTCCACAAGTCATGAAGGGGCCAAGTTTCCCCCATGCTGGCTGAGGAATTCTGGGAGTTGAAGTCCCCGAGTCATGAAGGGGCCATAGTTCCCCCATGCTGGCTGAGGAATTCTGGGAATTGAAGTCCACAAGTCATGAAGGGGCCATAGTTCCCCCATGCTGGCTGAGGAATTCTGGGAGTTGAAGTCCCCAAGTCATGAAGGGGCCAAGTTGAAGACCCCTAGGTAAAAAATATAACCCAGGAAGTGTCATCTTGCCTGGTTTTGCTGGAAAAGCGGGCGCAGTGTTGTTTTAACGCATTCATCAGAACTCTCTCTCTCTCCCCCAGGTTATGTATGGGATGCTGGTGGCTGTTATTGTCCTACGCTCTGTGTATATAGTGTTATGGTAAGTAAGGCGTTGACTAAGACAGGGCTACCCACCCTTACAGCTACCCAACGGGTCTAAATTGCAGAGGGTGAAATTTGAATGGCTGATTTTCCAATAAGCCTCAGCCTTCCTTCTGCTGCTCCGCTGCCTTGGAATTTGCTCCGTTGGTTTGGTAACCATGAACAACCCAAAAAAAAGATAGCCTGGAGCACCATTGTTTGTGTGTCAACAACCCCGGTCTCTGCGGCTTGGAAAATAATTGCCATCCCAGCTGCAAATTTAAGATTGGAGCACCATTTTCCTACACGAGTCCCCGAGTGGAAAATCGGAGTTGCCACTATGGCGCCGTATATCGGTAGAGTGCAGCTTATAAAAAGTTCATTTAGTGACTGTTCAAAGTGACGACAGCATTGAAAAAAGTGACTTACGACCCTTTTTCACGTTTAACAACCCCACGGTCACGAGATCGAAATTCGGACCCTTGGCAACTGACTCATATTTACGACGGTGGCAGCGTCCCCGCAGTCATGTTATCAGAATTCAGAGGCTCGGCAACTGGCATGTACTTATGACAGAGTCCCGGGGAGGAGGTGTCGCGTGATCTCCTTTTGCGACCTTCCGACAAGCAAAGTCGATGGGGGAAGCCAGATTCGTTTAACGACCGTGTTGCTAACTGCGGTGTCTCACTTTACAACTATGGCAAGCCAGGTCGTAAAATGGGGCAAAAGCCACTTGAGGGATGTCTCACTTGGCAACAGAAATTTGGAGCTCAATTGTGGTCGTAAGTCGAGGACTACCTGTATTTCCCCCACTGGTGAACGTACCTACAGTAGTGGCCAAAATTGTGGAAACCTTTTGGGAAAAGCGTATTTTTTGAGGTTTGATGGCTAATAACACCACTTTCTTTTGGGGAGAAGTACCATAAATAAATAAATATAAATATAAATATGTATGTATGTATGTATGTTTTCTGAGGTTTTCGCGGGTGTTTGTATGTAGATCTTTGGTCATTCGTGTTTTCTCCCACGTAAAATTGGAAGTGTCTTGGCGACGTTTCAATGAAGTCTCATTCGTCATCTTCAGGCTGGTGCTTTCGGCTTCGTGCTTCTAGGAGCAATGTGTGATTGTAGCTGTTTCCTCCTTTTAACTGCCAGTGGGGATAGGAACTGATTGGATGAGAGCTTGGCTGTGTTCTGATTGGATGGAGGTGTGTTCTAATTGGTTAGGAGCTTGGCTGTGCTCTGATTGGCTGGGGGTTGGCTGTGCTCTGATTGGCTCGGGGAGTGTTCTGTTTGGGTGGGGGCTTTGTTGTGCTCAGGTTAGTCTGAGTTGCAGGGGGGTTTAAAATGGTGAGCTGCATTGCTATTTTTTGGCTTCGTGGTCGTGCCTCATCTTCATGGTGGGTGTCAGTTTGCTTCATGTATGGATTGGAGGGGTTTAAAGTGGCTAATGATGCAGCTGTGGTCTGGCTTCTGGTTTGTGGTTGTGGCTCATCATCGGTGTGGCTTTGGGTTTGCTTTTTGCGTGGATGTGTGGTGGTGACACCCGCCTACTAGCCATTTGGAAACCCGCCCTTACTGACAAACGACTCCCTAACACAAAAAATGACACCAGACCCACACTCACAAAAACCACACAGGATGTCACCACCACTGGGTTATAGCCAAATTACCAGAAAAAGGAAGCACAACTTGCTTAGGTTGATCTCAGATAGCTTTCCTTCCTCTGATTGTAGCCAATGAGCATGAGTGTTTACAGAGCCAATCAGGCATCATCTTGTTTTGGCCATGAGCCAATCAGATCACCGTAGGATTCAGTTATTGATGTCCTGTATTGAAGCCGAGAGGAGGACATTTGTCAGTGTGTTGTGTGATGGCTATAAAGATGGTTGGGGTTTTTTTTGTGTGTGTTCTTTTATTGAGTGAGCTTGTAAGACGTAATAAAATTAAAGCCATGGTGCAAAGAGTTGACTGGTCGCCCAGAAAGCGATGTAAAATAGTATTATTAAGTGAACGAGGCTACAGTTATAAAGAAATGAGAAGAAAAATGGGTGGAAACTTAACCAAAAGTGGCATTTCTACTGTACACTTTTCCCAAAAGTTTTCCACAATTTTGGCCACTATTGTACGTTTTATGTAAGAAATGTCAGGCTGTGTTTCACTCCTCCACCGTGTCGCTAACTTAACAAACGCATCGATTCCCTTAACAACTGTGGCAAGAAAGGTCGTAAAATGGGGCAAAACTCACTTAACAGCTTAGCGAGGATAATTTGGGAGTGAATTAGGCTTCTGAGTCGAGCACTGCCTGTATTTGGGCCTCCTAAGCCCCAAATACAGGTAGTTCTTGCCTTACAACCATTCATTTAGTGACTGCTCTAAATGACAACAGCACCGATAAAAGTGACTTGTGACCAGTTTTCACACTTACGACCATTGCACCGTCCCCACAATCCCACGATCCGTATTCAAAGGCTTGGCAACTGGCATGTGCTTACGACAGTTGCACTAATTCCGAGGTTGCGCAATCCCCATTGGTGATCTTCCCAAGCTGGCTTCCGGCAACCAAGTCAGTGATGGGGAGGGGGGGGTGTTAGCCAGATTCGCTTAACAACTGCCGTGATTCGCTTAACAACCGCAGCAAAAAAAAAAAGGTTGTAAGGTGGGGTGAAACTCCCGGAGCAGCCTCCTTGCTTACAACGGACATTTTGGGAGGCGGCGAGTTCTAGTCCTGCCTTAGGCAGGAAAGCCAGCTGGGTGACTTTGGGCCAATCCGTCTCTCTTATCTCTCAGCTCAGCCCACCTCAGGGGATTGTGGTTATTGTGGGGAAAGTAGGAGGAGGGAGGAGTATTGGGTACACTACCTGGAGTTATTTGTAAGAATAATAATAATAAAGGCAGGATATTAATCAATAACCCCGCCTTCCCAAACTGCCAGGCAGAATGCAAATAAATCTTCCCAAGGAAGACCCCCCCACACACAATAGCAGAATGACACAAAGTAACTTTAAGGCAGTGGTTCTCAACCTGTGGGTGGGGACCCCATTTGGGATCGAACGACCATTTCACGGGGGTCGCCAAACAACGCAGTCCGCCATTTTTTCCCCCTTTTCCTTAGCTGTGCTACTCCCTTTTATTCTATTGGCTTTGGAAAGCCAATAGAATAGACTCTCTTGAATAGGGTCTAATTCTATTGGCTTTCAAAAGCCAATAGGAATTGTCTAGGCTGTCTCTGCCCTGCTGAGCCCGCCAAAAGTCCCATTCTGCAAACGGTGCTGCACCAGCTGAGTAGTCCTCGACTTAAGACCGGTTGGGGGTCGCGGCATTAAAAAGGTTGAGAACCGCTGCTTTAAGGAGACTTAAGGTGGTCCTTCTTCCTTCTAGGGTTTACCCCTGGCTCCGAGGGCTGGGATACACATCCCTGACCATCTTTTTGCTGGGCTTCCTCCTCTGGAACGTGGACAATATTTTCTGCGAGAAATTGAGGTAGGTGAATTTCAGAGGCCGGGTGCTTTTCCGTCCTCTTTCGGCGGGTAGAGTTCGGTCCCTCTCCCTTCCGTCCAAAGCGGGAAGAACCGGGGCCACACGGGAAGTTCCCGTTCAGCTGATGCCTGGCGCGTGTCTGTCCGCGAGGATCTAGTCAGCCCTAAATTGGCACTAGGTAAGAGTTAATGGGATTTAAAGGAGGGCGGGCTTGGATAGCTTGTGGGAATGTAAGGATTCCAGGCTGACGCCTCTCTTGACGCCACCTCCTCGCTGCTCTTCTTCTCCTTCTCCTTCTCCTTCTCCTCTTCCTCCTTCTTCTCTTCCTTCTACTTTTCTTTTTCCTCCTGTCTCAACTAACCTTTCTCCTCCTCCTCCTCCTCCTCCTTCTTCTTTCTTCTCTTCTACTTTTCTTTTTCCTCCTGTCTCAAGTAACCTTTCTTCTTCTCCTTCTCCTCCAGTTCTTCTTCTTCTTGTTGTTCTTCTTCTTCTCCTCCTCCTTCTCCTTCTTTCTTCTCTTCTACTTTTCTTTTTCCTCCTGTCTCAAGTAACCTTTCTTCTTCTCCTTCTCCTCCTCCTCCAGTTCTTCTTCTTCTTCTTCTTCCTTCTACTTTTCTTTTTCCTCCTGCCTCAACTAACCTTTCTTCTTCTCCTTCTCCTCCTCTTCCAGTTCTTCTTCTTCTTCTTCTTCTTCTTCTTCTTCTTCTTCTTCTTCTTCTTCTTCTTCTTCTTCTTCTTCTCCTCCTCCTCCTCCTCCTCCTCGTCCTCCTCCTTGTCCTCGTCCTCCTCCTGCTCCTGCTCCTGCTCCTCCTTCTTCATCTTGCACTTCTCTGAACGCACCAAAAATTTGCTCGGGTAGCTGGATGTAGCTAGATTTGGAGAAACAATTCTGACACCAGGGCTTTTGCTCCCCTGTTGGTTTTGATGACCCCTTGCCTGGACTGCCGTAATGCTTTCTACATAGGGCTGCCCTTGGAGACAACCCTGAAGGGACAAAAAACGCAGCAGCTAGAGTCCTGAGGGGAGACAGTCCTGCCAGCGCAAGATAACACGAAGCTTCAACTCTCTGAGCTGGTTATCAGCAGGCTTCTGGGCCCCAAATCAAACTGCCAATGATCACTAATTAGGATAATGAAAACCACAGGGTTTATCAGGCACCCCCTTGGCAGAATGGACTCTGCTCATCCAGTGGGACATCTAGTAAGAGAGTCCCCCTCCTCCTCATGAGATTGGTGGAGCCTGGGCTTTTTTGATGGAAGACTTTCCCTTTGGATCCCTCTTTGCACAGAGATCAGCATAACTCCTGCTCTTCTGTCTCCGCTCAGGAGATACAATAGGAACGTCCATCCGTTTGTTCTGCAATATTTTGGAAATGTTTATTCCCAATTTCAAACTCAAGACAAACCTTTCTTCCCCTCAAAGAATCCCCTCTCCTCTCCCCTCCCCCTCTCTCCTCTCCCCTCCCCTCCCCCTGTCCTCTCCTCTCCTCTTCTCCTCTCCCCTCCCCTCCCTTCCCCCTCTCCTCTCCTCTCCCCCTGTCCTCTCCTATTCCTGCCCCCTCTCCTCTCCTCCTCTCCTCTCCTCTCCTCCTCTCCCCTCCCTCTCTCCTCTCCCTCTCCTCTCTCCTTTCCTCTCCCCTCCCCGCCCCCTCTCCTCTCTCCCCTTCCCTCCCCCTCTCCTCTCGTCTCCTCCTCTCCCCTTCCCCTCTCATCTCCTCCTCTCCCCTCCCCTCCCCGTCCTCTCCTCCCTCTCTCCCCCTCTCCTCTCCCCCCTCCTCTCTCCTTTCCTCTCCCCCTCTCCCCTCCCCGCCCCCTCTCCTCTCTCCCCTCCCCTTCTCCTCTCCCCTCCCCCTCTCCCTCTCCTCCTCTCCCCTCCCCCTCTCCCCTCCCCTTGTCCTCTCCTCCCTCCCCCTCTCCTCTCCCCCTCTCCTCTCCTTTCCTCTCCCCCTCTCTTTCCCTCCCCCTCTCCCCTCCCCCTGTCCTCTCCCCCTCTCTCCTCTCCCCTCCCCCTCTCCTCTCTCCTTTCCTCTCCCCCTCTCTTCCCCTCCCCCTCTCCCCTCCCCCTGTCCTCCTCTCCCCCTCTCTCCTCTCCCCTCCCCCTCTCCTCTCCCTCTCCTCTCTCCTTTCCTCTCCCCTCCCCGCCCCCTCTCCTCTCTCCCCTTCCCTCCCCCTCTCCTCTCGTCTCCTCCTCTCCCCTTCCCCTCTCGTCTCCTCCTCTCCCCTCCCCCTCTCCCCTCCCCGTCCTCTCCTCCCTCCCTCCCCCTCTCCTCTCCCCCTCTCCTCTCCCCCTCTCCTCTCTCCTTTCCTCTCCCCCTCTCCCCTCCCCGCCCCCTCTCCTCTCTCCCCTCCCCTCCCCTTCTCCTCTCCCCTCCCCCTCTCCCCTCCCCCTCTCCTCCTCTCCTCTCCCCCTCTCTCCTCTCCCCTCCCCCTCTCCTCTCTCCTTTCCTCTCCCCCTCTCTTCCCCTCCCCCTCTCCCCTCCCCCTGTCCTCCTCTCCCCCTCTCTCCTCTCCCCTCCCCCTCTCCTCTCTCCTTTCCTCTCCCCCTCTCTTCCCCTCCCCCTCTCCCCTCCCCCTCTCCCCCTCTCTCCTCTCCCCTCCCCCTCTCCTCTCTCCTTTCCTCTCCCCCTCTCTTCCCCTCCCCCTCTCCCCTCCCCCTGTCCTCCTCTCCCCCTCTCTCCTCTCCCCTCCCCCTCTCCTCTCTCCTTTCCTCTCTGCCTCTCCTCTCCCTTCCCCCTCCCCCTCTCCTCTCCTCTCCTTTGGGAAGCAAATGTGTGACTTGGTGATTGTGTCTCTCCACAGGGGGTTACGTGAAAGGCTGCCTCCGCTCGTGAGTGTTGTCACGCAGTTTCACGCTTGGTGGCACATATTCACGGGACTCGGTTCCTACCTTCACATCCTGTTCAGGTAGGTTCCCTTCCCTTTCCCGTGGATTTTGGGGCGGGGAGGAAGACTTCCTCCTCGATAGCGTGTTGTGTAAATCAGAGGTCCCCAACCTTTTGGGCACCAGGGACTAGTTCCACGGAGGAAGGTTTTTCCGTGGCCCGAAAGGGAGGAAGGAAGGAAGGTGTAAGGGGGGAGGGAGAGAGGGAGGGAGGAAGAAAAAGGGAGGAAGAAAGGAAGGAATAAAGAGGGAGGGAGGAAAGGAAGGAAGGAGGCAGGAAGGAAGGAAGGGATAAGGAGGGAGGAAGAAAGGAAGGAATAAAGAGGGAGGGAGGAAAGGAAGGAAGGAAGGAAGGAATAGGGAGAGCGGAAGCAAGGAAGGAGGAAAGATGGATCACAGCCTCCCAGCTGGTCCCAGAGGTGGAGCTGAGTTCCAGAGAGGTGCAGGCAGTGATGTTGACTCAAACTGATTTATCCAAAATGTTTTTTTTAAAAAAAATAAAAACATTTTCTCCCCTCTCTTCTTCTGATTTTAGTTTATATTCCCGGACACTTTACCTGAAATACAGGCCAAAGGTCAAGGTAAGCTGCTAAGGACTCTGTCCAGCGGGTTTCGTCCCCCCCACCCCCCCAATAGCTAAAGGTTTCTTAGGGCAAACCTGTAGTAGTGGATAAGTGATTTGTTTTTTTTTATTTTTGTTTGTTGTAGAAAAAAACAAAAGTTACGGCATACATAAAATCTGCAGAGTCAATATAACACTGAGAAGAAGATATCAGGGCACCCTGCCTCCAGAAACCTATTTATTTTCTCTTATTGCGTTGAAAGATTGATAACGTTGAATGCTTGCGTTTGCTATTCCAAAGCAGAATAAACCGTCTGTTTTTTTCCCCCTCAGAGTTTGTTGAGTTGTAATTTTAATCCTAAAAGCCCCTCAGCTGAAAGACATCTGAGAAAGTGAGAAAGCTGAAGGTAGAGTAGATCCCAGCTGTGTAGTTTGATTTATTAACACAAATGCTCCTCAACTTAATGGCCACAAAATTTAAAATTTTCTAACCCCGGGGTCTTCAAACTTGGCCCTTTTATGACTTGTGGACTTCAACTCCCAGAATTCCTCAGCCAGGCACACTGGCTGAGGAATTCTGGGAGTTGAAGTCCACATCTCTTAAAATGGCCGAGGTTGAGAAATACCAGTTTAGCTCTTTCTGAGTTAGTATTATTTTCCCCTCACATTATGTCAGGGGTGTTCAAACTTGGCCCTTTTATGACTTCTGGACTTCAACTCCCAGAATTCCTCAGCTAGGCATGCTAGCTGAGGAATTCTGGGAGTTGAAGTCCACACCTCTTAAAATGTCAGGGGTCTTCAAACATGGCCCTTTTATGACTTGTGGACTTCAACTCCCAGAATTCCTTAGCCAGCCATAAAAGAGCAAAAGGGCCAAGTTTGAAGGCCCCTGGTCTAAGTGAAACATTTGTGAAGTGAATTTTGCCCTATTTTACTGCCTGTCTTGCCATGGTTATTAAGCGAATCGCTGCAGTGGTTAAGTTAGCCAACACGGTCGTTAAATGAGTCCGGCTTCCCCCATTAATTTTGCTCGTCGGAGGGTCACCAAAAGGGGATCACGTGACCCCCAGGATATGGCAACCGTCATAAAGTCGGAGTTGCCGGACGTCTGAATTTTGATCACGTGACCCTGGGGGAGGCTGCAGTGGTTGTAAGGGTGAAAAACGGTCACAACTCACTCTTTTTCAGAGCTGTAGTAACTTTGAACTAAACAAAGGGTTTTAAGTTCAGGATTACTTGTAACTCCCAATCTGGAATCCAGTTTGGTTAAGGCAGCCTATCAAACTGTCGTTATGTTCTAAGAAATGAATTCTTGAACTGAGGAAAAATTTGAAGGATAGGTGATCCCCGACTTATGATCATCCGTTTAGTGACCGTTTGAAGTTACAACGCTGGAAAAAGCGACTTAATGGCCATTTTTCACACTTAACGACCGTCGCAGCCTCCCCACAGTCACGTGATCAACATTCAGACGCTTAGGCAACCGACTCATACTTACGACGGTCGTCATTCCGGAGGTCACGTGATCAAAATTCAGACGCTGGGCAACCGACTCATACTTACGACCGTCGCAGCCTGTCCATGGTCACGTGATCACAATTCAGACGCTGGGCAGCCGACTCATACTTAGGATCGTCGCAACCTCCCCACGGTCACGTGATCAAAATTCAGACGCTGGGCAACCGACTCATATTTACGACGGTCGCCGTGTCCCGAGGCCACCTTCCGACCAGCAAAGTCAAGGGGAGGGGGGGAGAACGGCTGATTCACTTGCCAGCCGTGTGTTACCAACTGCCGTGTCTCGCTTAACAACTGTGACAAAGAAAGGTCGTAAAGCCCCCGTGAGAAATGTTCTCTCAGCCACAGAAACGTGGGGCTCAGTTGCGGTCATAAGTCGAGGACTGCCTCTCGTTGCCAGGCCACATTTATTTCCCCAGGGCCAAAGTTGGAAGACCCCTGGTTTGTTTTATTTTATTTTATTTGACTAATTTTATAATTAGATGAATAGGTTGCAAGTCTCATTTTGAAGCACCTCCCGCATGGCTGACATAGCATCGAAAGCATTAAAGCCGGAAAAGGGAAAAATAGTCCTCAAATAATAAAAAAATGGAAGTTAGGATTAAAAGATGGGGAGGGAGGGAGCAGAAGGCGAGGGTGGGTGGGTGGGATGGCCTCTAAATTCATCAACCACCTCCAGCCTGATACTCCACCATGGGGGGGATTCAAGCCTTCTGGCAGAGGCAGGTCTTCAGTTCCTTACAGAAGGCCAAAAGAGGGGGGGCTTTTTTCACCTCAAGGGGGGGGGAGATGTTCCAAAGCTCAGGAGCCATGGCAGAGAAGGCCCTTCTCCTAGATACCCTCCAGTCAAAATTACTTGACTGACAAGGTCCAGGGCGTGCCTCCTATGTGGCGCAAATGGGACAGGCCAGTCCGAGTGGGATGAGGCCAAAAGTTAAGTTAATGGGTTGTCATTTCCTTACTGAAACATATTTGCTTTCTTAGAAGCAAATTCTGCCCCTAACAGAACGACAAGAGTTGGAAGGGACCTTGGAGGTCTTCTAGTCCAACCCCCTGCTCAAACAGGAGACCCTATACCAGGGGTAGGCAACCTTGGCTCTTTTACGATTTGTGGACTTCAACTCCCAGAATTCCTCAGCCAGCACAGGGGGAACTATGGCCCCTTCATGACTCGTGGACTTCAACTCCCAGAATTCCTCAGCCAGCATGGCTCAGCTTGGAAACCTCTCCCTTTCCCCTCAGCATGGCTGGCTCAGGAATTCTGGGAGTTGAAGTCTACAAGTCTTAAAAGTGACCAGATTTGGAGAGCCCTGCTCTAAAATGTCTCCCACCATTGAACTAGATGAGCTTGATTCATAATAAATTAATTTATGACCTCTTCTTTACCCTACTGCTACATCGGAAAAGAAGACTCCCTGAAAACAAATGTTAGGAATTGCTTGCTGATTAAGCCCGCCTTGGAAAAATCAGAAGCATGAAAGGCCAGATGAATCTAGGAATCCAGTTTTGCCCACTGAAACTAGAGCAACCTAAGTGCTTAGCGACCTATTAAATCCTCTCGCTTCCTATGCAAATCTGAAAAAAAAATAAGCAGGACCCCCTTAACGAAGGAATTTTTGCACATGGGTTTTCGCTGAAAAAGGGAAGTAAAAAAGCACAGTCAGTGCCAAGATGGTCAAAATTGTCGAGCTTTGTGAAATGTTTACACAAGGTGCGCCCGTTTTGTGGGCTCTGCTCACCGGGAGAAGGAGCTCCTGAATTAATGTGTTCGCCGATCTCTTCACCAAGGCGGTTATTCCAGAATCACAACAGGATTTATCCCAATTGTACCACTGGATGTAGCAGAAGTAATCTGAATGTCTCTTGAGGTCCTGGTTGTCCCCAAGGTGCTTTTTTTTTTTCAAAAGGCAACTGGATTTTCTCCGGGTTTTTTTCTTGAAGACATTTCGCTTCTCATCCACGAAGCTTCTTCAGTTCTGACCTGGAGGACTGAACCGAAGAAGCTTCGTGGATGAGAAGCGAAACGTCTTCAAGAGGGGAAAAAAACCAAGAAGGTCCAGTTGCCTTTAGGAAAAAAGCACCTGGATGGAACTCATTTTGTTTTGGGAATGTTTACTGCATCTCACCCAACTGAAATGACGATACAGGTAGGCCTCGACTTAACCACACTTTGTTTAGTGACTGTTCAAAGTTAACAAACGCATCGAAAAAGGCGACTTACGACTGCTATTCACACTTACGTCTGTTATAGCAGAGGTCCCTAAACGTTCAGGCACCAGAGACCAGTTCCACAGAGAAAGGTTTTGTCGTGGCTGTGTGGTTTTGTGTGCCGCCTGCATCCCGCGGATGGGACTTTGCTTGTTTGTGCGGACCGGGTGCTGGCCTTCTGCGGCCCGGGAGTTGGGGACCCCTGGTCTAACAGAATGGCAGAAGGGATAGCAAATAAAGAGGGCTAAATCAGAGAAGGTAACATGGTAGGAGAACCAAGAGTTTAGCGTCTTATCGGCTCCCCCATTTTTAACCCACGGGAGTTTTCTTTAAATTTCACAGCCCTAACTGGTCTCCCCCACCTGAAGGCCAGATCTGCAGGTCTTCTCTTGACAAAGAAATGGCCCATTTCTCACTGACATGATCCAGGTCTCTGCCCTTTCCTTTCGCCATTCAAAGATGCCCTGTCCATGTAGAACAAAAGTCCCCAACCTTTTGGGCACCAGGGACCGCTTCCGTGGAGAGATGTTTTTCCGCGGCCCGGAGGGTGTGTGGTTTTGTGTGCTGCCTGCATCCCGCGGATGGGACTTTGCTTGTTTGCGTGGCCCGGTTGCTGGCATGCCACAGACCAGTACTGGTCCACGGACCAGGGTTGGGGACCCCTGTATTATAGCATCCACATGGTCACATCATCAAAATTCGGGCAGTTGGCAAATGGCTCCTATTTATGACGGCTGCAGTGTTCCCGGGATCACGTGGTCCACTTTTGCGTCCTTCTGACAATCAAAGCCAGATTCACTTAACAACTGGAACAGCTGCAGTGGTTCACTTAACAACTGTGGCAGGAAAGGTCATAAAACGGGGGGAAAAAAACTCACTTAACAAATGTGTTGCTTAAAAATCACTGAGCCGTGATGACACAATTGTTAGAGTGCGGTATCGCAGGCAAACTCTGCACACAGCCTGCCGTTCGATCCTGACCAGGCTCGAGGTTGACTCAGCTTTCCGTCCTCCCGAGGTCGGTAAAACGAGGACCCAGATAGTTGGGGGCAACATGCTGACTCTGTAAACCACTTAGAGCAGTGGTTCTCAACCTATGGGTCGCGAACCCATTTGGGATCGATCAACCATTTCACGGGGGTCGCCAAGCAAGGCTGTCCGCCATTTTTTTCCCGTTTTCCGGCGGGTGCCTCACCAGCCAGTGGTCAGCCTGTGCCGTCTCTGCCACTTGCCAGCTACGCCTCGGCCGGCGCAGGGAGCGGCACCACGCATGTGCGGCACTCTCGGGCAGGGAAAGTCCTCGACTTACAACTGGTCGGGTAGTCCTCGACTTACGACCGGTTTAGTCCTCGACTTATGACCGATTTAGTCCTCGGCTTATGACCGGTTTAGTCCTCGGCTTACGACCGGTTGGGGGGGTCGCAGCATTAAAAAGGTTGAGAACCACTGACTTAGAGGGAGCTGCAAAAACACTGTGAAGCAGTATAGAAGTGCTATTGCTATTGTAGGTCGTAGGTCGAGGACTATCTGTGTTACTGGAAGTTTTTAAGAAGAGACTGGAGAGCTACTTGTCTGAAAGGGTACAGGGTTTCCTGCCTGAGCAGGGGGTTGGGCTAGATGACCTCCAAGGTCCCTTCCATCATCATCATCATCATCATCATCATTATTATTATTATTATTATTATTATTACTTTCTCCTCCTAGGGTAAAACTGTACATGCATAAAACATATAGATATAACTACGGGTGGTCCTCGGCTTGCGACCGCCGTTGAACCTGAAATTTCTGTTGCTAGATGAGACCGTTGTTAAGTGAATTTTGCCCCATTTTGCAACCTTCCTTGGCCACTGTTGTTAAGAGAATCACTGCGGTTGTTAACTTAGGAACGGGGCTGTTAAGTGAATCTGGCTTTCCTATTGTCCGAAGGTCGCAAAAGGGATCCCGTGACCCTGGCAGCCGTCATAAATATGAGTCAATCCCCAAGCGTCTGAATTTCGATCAGGCGGCCCTGGGGACGCTGCCGCGGTCGTAAGTGTGAGAAAAGGACCGTAAGTCCCTTTTTTCCAGCGCCGTTGTGACTTCCAACGGTCACTGAAAGGATTGTCGTAAGTCGAGGACTATCTGTAATTACTGTAGATCACTGAGGACTAGTGAACTTCTCCCGGGAGGTAAGTTTCTTTTCTTTTGTCTTGACCCAACAGCCTAAGAAAACCTTTTTTCCTTCCTTTTCCGATAGTTTCTCTTTGGGATTTGGCCTGTTCTCTTAGTAGAATCAACGAAGAAGCCGTAAGAAGCCACCGGTCGAATAACAACAGCCGCCGGCTTTGGGGGCCTCCGACTGCCGCCTTGGAAGCTCTTGGCACGACCCCAAGATTCCCCTTCCTTCCTTCCTTCCTTTCTCTGCTCCGGGAAGGACCGAAGAATCACAAGGGATCGAGCGCAACGCACCTCTGCAAAACCCTCGGCGGGAGGTTCTCCTTGTGTTTGCAACTTTAAAGCTGCGTCACAATATTTGGGTCTCCGAAAGCCGATGCGCTTGGTCTGGGGAAGCGTTGCCAGGGCACAAGCAACATCCGTGCTTTTTTTTTTCTCCCCCCCTCCCCCAAGAGTCATTCCTGAATTTTTCATTTGACTGATAAGATGTCCGGCGGTCCATAATTGGAACTAAATGCTTCTGTCTGGATGAAGAAATATGTCAAAGCCGAAAGATGCTCCATTCGATATCCTTAAGGCGAAGATCTCCAAACGTAGCCACTTTTAAGACTGGTGGACTTCAACTCCCAGAATTCCTGGCTGAGCAATTCTGGGAGTTGAAGTCCACAAGTCTTAAAGTGGCTGAGGTTGGGGACCCCTTGCTCTAAGGCAGGGGTCTTCAAGCTTGGCCCTTTTATGACTTGTGAATTGAGGAATTGAGGCCCTTTTATGAATTGAGGAATTCTGGGAGTTGAAGTCCACAAGTCATGAAGGGGCCAAAGTTTCCCCATGCTGGCTGAGGAATTCTGGGAGTTGAAGTCCACGAGTCATGAAGGGGCCATAGTTCCCCCATGCTGGCTGAGGAATTCTGGGAGTTGAAGTCCACGAGTCATGAAGGGGCCATAGTTCCCCCATGCTGGCTGAGGAATTCTGGGAGTTGAAGTCCACAAGTCATGAAGGGGCCAACGTTTTCCTCATGCTGGCTCAGGAATTCTGGGAGTTGAAGTCCACGAGTCATGAAGGGGCTATAGTTCCCCCATGTTGACTCAGGAATTCTGGGAGTTGAAGTCCACAAGTCATGAAGGGGCCATAGTTCCCCCATGCTGACTTGGAGGAATTCTTGGAGTTGGTCCATGTCTTAAAAGGGCCAAGTTTGAAGACCCCTGCCTTAGTACCTACACACGTCAGGCTCCACACCCTGCCTCCTATCGCGCCCCCCCCGTCCCACACTTAATTTGCAAGCCCACCCAAATAAGAAGTTGACCCTTTCTCAGCCAGGTGCCATCTTAGACTTCCCTGCCAGGTTTCTCCACCTTGGAAAATGTGTGGACTTCAACTCCCAGAATTCCCGAGCCAGCCTGCATCACCTTCACAATTGTGGTCATTTATTATACAGGTAGTCCTCGAAATCACAACCGTTCGTTTAGTGACCGTTTTTCACAGTTACGACCTTTGCGGCAGCGATCCAAATTCAGACGCTTGGCGACCGACTCACATTTATGACGGTCGCAGTGTCCCCCGGGGGGGGTCACGGGATCCCCTTTGGCGACCTTCCGACAAGCAAAGTCAGCGGGGGAAACCGGAGTCACTGAACAAGCGGGTTACTAACTTATCAACTGCAGGGATTCACTTAACAGCGGAGGTGAGAAAGGTCGTAAAATGGGGCAAAAGTCACTTAAGAAATGTTTCACTTGACCACAGAAATGTCGGGCTCCAATTGTGGACATAGGTTGAGGACTACCTGTAAATGATTACATTATGGCTGTGCTCCGCAACAGATTCTGTTTCTCAAGCTGAAGTGTGTGTGGACTTCAACTCCCAGAATTCTCCAGCCAGCAAAGCTGGCTGGAGAATTCTGGGAGTTGAAGTCCACACACTTTCAAGTTTCCCAAGAAACTGCTCCAAGTGACACCACACCAGGGGTCTTCAAACTTGGCCCTTTGATGACTTGTGGACTTCAACTCCCAGAATTCCTCAGCCAGCGTGCCTGGCTGAGGAATTCTGGGAATTGAAGTCCACCAGTCTAAAAGTTGCCAAGGGCGGACACCCGATATAAAAGATGCTTTGCAGATCTTTTAACAACTTCCACTCAAGCTGCTAAATTCCGTTGTTGTTTTTTTGTTTTTTTTTTTCTGGAAATCTCCCTAGCCGTGCTCAGCAAGCAGGCTGCTAGTCCTCAAATGTAGTTTGGCTAGTGTTTCGCAGGTCTGCCCTCCGGTAACAATTAGCTACAATTAGACAACTTTCACCAGCTGCCTAAATTCTTTGCTTTCTTGGCCAAGAAGCCATCAATCTTCCAGATCTGCTCTATTATTATTGTTGTTATTGTTATTTAAGCTGCTGTTACACAATATTCAGCAGACGCGCTTCTTCCCAAGTCTTTCCTTTGGAATTGTGCAATGTCACACCATCAGAAGGATTTCTTCCTGAAATCCAGGCCCTTAAAATTGTGGGAAGTATATAAAATGAATGAATGTACGCTGAAACGGCCCAAAGTATCTACAGTGTTAATCATACGCCTTAACAATCCACCAGTGTTGTTGTTTTTTTAAAATGAAATGCACGACAGGTAGTCCTCGACTTACAACAGTTCGCTTAGTGACCGTTTAAAGTTACAGCGGGCCCTGGAAAAAGTGACCGTTTTTCACCCTTACGACCGTTTGCAGCCTTCCCAAGGTCACCTGGTCAAAATTCAGACGCTTGGCAACCGACTCGCGTTTACGACGGTTGCAGCGTCCCAGGGTCACATGATTTCCCCCTTTTGCGACGCTCTGAGAAGCAAAGTCAACGGGGGAGGCCGGATTCACTTAACAACGGGGTTACTGATTTAACAGCTGCAGTGATTCGCTGAACAGCCGTGGTAGGAAATGTTGTAAAATGGGGCAAAACACTCACTTATAACAAATGTCTTGCTCAGCGACTTAAATTTTGGGCTTCATTGCAGTCGTACGTTGAGGACTGCCTGTACGTAACGTGGAAGTATGAAATTCTTCCGTCTGGCCCCAACTAAAATTGCTGTTTGTGTTCCTTGAATGAAAGAGTTGGATTTTTGAAGCTTGCTAATTTCTCCCTATGGGCCCTCCGACCCCAAAACACTTAAGACGGGGAAATATTGCATATCTTCTATAATCTGGACCCCCCCCCCCCGATTTACTAACAGACACTAAGCCAGCCCTGCAATTAATTCTAGGAACAAATATTAACAATATTATTGACTTACTGCCCTTCAGGGTTACAGCAGCCCTGGAAAAAAGTGATTTTTGACTGCTTTTCACACGACTCGCAGCATTCGTCTGATCAAAAATCAGACCCTTTGCCCCTGGTTCATATTTATGACAGGTCGCAGTGTCCCGGGGGGGGGGGGTGTCACGGGATTCACTTGGCGTGACCGTGTTCCTAACTTAACAATGGCAGCGATTTACTTAACTGTGTCAAGAAAGGCTGGGAAAGGGGGCAAAACTCACTTAACAGCGGTCTCGCTTAGCAACAGAAATTGCAGTCGTACGTCGAGGACTATCTGTCCAATGTTAATCCCACGCCTTAACAACGCACTAGTGTTTTTTTTTAAATAAATAAATAAATAAAATGCACTATTTAACAGGGAAGTATGAAATTCTTCTATCTGGCCTCATTAAATTGCTCTTTGCGTTCCTTTGGAGCTTGCAAGAGAAAAGTGTTGGGTTTTTGAGGCTGCCCTTAGCTAATTACTTCCTACAGCTGCTCTCTTGCCCCCTCCCCAAAAGCCACTTATTCTTAAAGACAAAAGGAAATAATAATAAAGTTGGAAGGGACCTTGGAGGTCATCTAGGCCAATCCCCTGCTCAGGCAGGAAACCCTACACCATTTCGGACAAATGGCTGTCCAGTGTCTTCTTAAAAACTTCCAGTGTTGGAGCATTCACCGCTTCTGGAGGCAAGGAGTTCCACTGGTTAATTGTTCTAACTGTCAGGAAGTTTCTCCTTAGTTCTAGGTTGCTTCTCTCCTTGATGAGTTTCCATCTGTTTGCTTCTTCTCCTGTCTTCTGGTGCTTTGGAGAATAGCTTGACTCCCTCTTCTGTGGGGCAGCCCCTGAGATATTGGAACACTGCTATCCTGTCCCCCCTCGTCCTTCTCTTCGTTAAACTAGCCATACCCAATTCCAGCAACCGTTCCTTCTATGTTTCAGCCTCCAGTCCCCTAATCATCTTTGTTGCTCTTCTCTGCACTCTTTCTAGAGTCTCAACATCTTTTTTACATCGTGGTGACCAAATACTGCTTATCTCCTACAATTTGGACCCCCTGATTTGCTACCAAATACCAGACCCTAAGCTGGCCCTGCAGTTAACGCTACGAACAATAGAAGCAGCCCTTTGACTTACTACCACTCAAAAGTTACAGCCAGCACCGGAAAAAAAGTGACTTTTGAGTGCTTTTCACACTCAGGACCGTTGCAGCATCCCCCAGTGGTCACGCGCTCAAAATCCAAAGGCTTGGCAATTGGCATGTACTTGCGACGGTTGCACTGTCCTGGGGGGTCAGGCAATCCCCTTTGGCGACTTTCCGACAAGTAAAGTCAGTGGGCAAACCAGATTGACTTAACCGCTGCGGATCGAATGATTCTTCCCCAATTGAAATTGCTGGGTGAATCCATTTCTGTGCATTGGCTTGCAGAACTGGATCGTCTTTTGAGTGTGATCCACTGGATATTAATTAGCCGGATCCCAGCCCTTCCCGGTAGACCAATGGTTCTCAACCTGTGGGTCGGGACCCCATTTGGGGTCGCACGACCATTTCACGGGGGTCGCCAAACAACGCAGTCCGCCATTTCCCCCCCCCCCCTTTTCCTTAGCTGTGCTACTCCCTTTTATTCTATTGGCTTTTGAAAGCCAATAGAATAGACTCTCGTGAATAGAGTCTAATTCTACTGGCTTTCAAAAACCAATAGGAATTGTCCAAGCTGTCTCTGCCCTGCTGAGCCCGCCAAAAGTCCCATTCTGCAAACGGTGCTGCATCAGTTGAGTAGTCCTCGACTTACGACCGGTGGAGTAGTCCTCAACTTACGACCGGTTGAGGGTCGCGGCATTAAAAAGGTTGAGAACCACTGGGCTAGAGCGACCTAATCTTGAAATATTGTCCTTCCTTTCTCCTCTAGGAAGGAAGAACAAGGCACTGCAATCTCTTTTATCCTGGCCTTCAATCATGTTTTGCTAACCGGCTCCAGTTTCCCTGAAAACGAGACTCAATCGAAAAATAATCCCTAGCGTGATGTTTTTTTCAGGACGCTCGTAATATAAGCCCCACACCCCCAAAAATAAGCCCCAGTTAAGATCGTCAGCCAGATGGACGCATTTAGTACCGTATTCCCCCCCCCCCAAAATAAAACCTAACCAGGAAAATAAGCCCTAAGGCGCCTTTTGGAGCAAAAATTAATATAAGACTCGGTCTTATTTTGGGGGGAAATCAATGTTTCTCAACATCAGCAACTTTAAGCTGTGTGGACTTCAACTCCCAGAATTCCCATTTTGTCCACGGATGTGTACAAGATGAAATAGAAAGATGTTCCCCAGTGATCCACTTCATTCTACCAGATGTTCTCCAGGTGACTCCAAAGGCCCCAGCCAGATGTTCAGAGAAACACTTCAGCTATGCAACTTTGACACTTAAATCCTATGTTGAGGCAGACCTCAAGCCAATCCATCAACCAGAATAGAGCTGGAAGGGACCTTGGAGGTCTTCTAGTCCAACCCCCGGCTCAGGCAGGGACCCTAGACCAGTGTCTGTCCAGTCTCCTCTTAAAAGCCTCCAGTGATGGAGCACCCACAACTTCTGGTGGCAAGCTGTTCCGCTGGTTAATTGTCCTCACTGTCGGGAAGTTTCTCCTTAGTTTCCATCCGTTGCTTCTCTCCATCATTAGTTTCCATCCGTTGTTTCTTGTCTTGTCTTCTGGTGCTTTGGAAAATGTTTAAATTAAGTATATTCTTGGCTGTTTCTGTTCGATTAGAATTTAATTTCTAAACTTCTAAATTGTAACCTCTTGGAAGACTTAAAAACCCTCTAACTAGCATTGTTTGGGGGCAAACTCTATAATGCACTGATTTTGAAATAGTTTACTTTGAAACACACGTCTGAATTCAGCCTGCCAAAAGGAATAAACGATATCTTTCTTTTTTTTTTTTTATGGAAAGCAACCAAACCATTTTATTTAATCTAGATCTGTGGAGGTTGTGGGTTGGTTTTTTGTTTTTGTTTTTTTTTTCTTTTTCCTATTTTCCAGGTAAATTTTCTGTGGCTGAATTATGGAAACAGCAGCTATATGGGATTCGTCTTGCCCGTATCTAGAGACACGGATACCCAAAGACAACCTAATGGCTTTTGGAGAATAATGTATGTATTTAATCCGTTTATTCCTAAAACATTAATTAATGAATTTATAGCTAATAATACAATTAAAGGACTTTGGTTTTTAATAAAAATTTCATTGTGGACTCTTTTTCTTTCTTCCTTTAGCACAGTGGTTCTCAACCTGTGGGTCGGGACCCCATTTGGGGTCGAACAACCATTTCACGGGGGTCGCCAAACAAGGCTGTCCGCCATTTTTACCCCCTTTTCTTTGGCCACGCCCCTGGCACCCGGTGATGTATAAGTGGTTGGGGGTCACCACAACATGGGGAACTGTATTATGGGGTCGTGGCATTAGAAAGGTTGAGAACCACTGCTCTAGCATGTGCATTATATGCTATATCTTATTATAAATTAAATTGCACTGAATGTAACTCTGTGCACAACTAGCCATCCGGGTGAATAGTAGCAACTGTGAGAGGGACCTCGGAGTCCTAGTAGACAATCACTTAAATATGAGCCAGCAGTGTGCTGCAGCTGCCAAAAAGGCCAACACAGTGCTAGGCTGCATTAACAGAGGGATAGAATCAAGATCACAATTAATACCACTCTTCAATGCCTTGGTAAGGCCACACTTGGAATACTGCATCCAGTTTTGGTCACCACGATGTAAAAAAGATGTTGAGACTCTAGAAAGAGTGCAGAGAAGAGCAACAAAGATGATTAGGGGACTGGAGGCTAAAACATATAAGGAACGGTTGCTGGAATTGGGTATGTCTAGTTTAACGAAGAGAAGGACAAGGGGGGACATGATAGCAGTATTCCAATATCTCGGGGGCTGCCATAAAGAAGAGAGAATTAAGCTATTTTCCAAAGCATCTGAAGGCAGGACAAGAAGCAATGGGTGGAAACTCATCAAGGAGAGAAGCAACCTAAGGAGAAACTTCCTGACAGAACAATTAACCAGTGGAACAACCTGCCTCCAGAAGCTATGGATGTTCCAACACTGGAAGTTTTTAAGAAGAGACTGGACAGCCATTTGTCTGAAATGGTATAGGGTTTCCTGCCTGAGCAGGGGGTTGGCCTAGATGACCTCCAAGGTCCCTTCCAACTTTTTATTATTATTATTATTATTATTATTATTATTATTATTATTATTATTATTATCTTTTATTCATTAAACATGAACCTCAGTCAACTGAACATTCAAACTGGCTGGTGCTGATAATGATATTATTATTATTATTATTATTATTATTATTATTATTATTAATGAGAATGAGATTGGTGGCCATAGAACGTATTAAATACAGGTAGTACAGGTATGACCAGTCGCTTAACAACCATTCAAAGTTACGACAGAACTCCTAAAGTTACTTATGACCAAGTTTCAAAGTTAGGACAGCCTCACACACAAAGGCACACACAAACACCTGCAATCACGTGATTGCATCACTGAGATAGTCCACATTTTTTGACACTTCCTGGCATTTCCTTCTGGTTTAGGGCCAAAACCTCCCATTGAGTAAAAAATGGAGTCACTTAAAAGACAGCAGTGTTCTCTTCATGACCGTGACATTCGCTTAGCACAGTGGTTCTCAACCTTTTTAATGCCGCGACCCCCAACCGGTCGTAAGTCAAGGACTACTCAACCGATCGTAAGTCGAGGACTACTGAACTAGTGCAGCACCGTTTGCAGAATGGGACTTTTGGCGGGCTCAGCAGGGCAGAGACAGCCTGGACAATTCCTATTAGCTTTTGAAAGCCAATAGAATTAGACTCTATTCAAGAGAGTCTATTCTATTGGCTTTCCAAAGCTAAGGAAAAGGGGGGAAAAATGGCGGACTGTGTTGTTTGGCGACTCCCGTGAAATGGTCGTTCGACCCCAAATGGGGTCCCGACCCACAGGTTGAGAACCACTGGCTTAGCACTTCCGGTATTCACTTAACAATCCAGCAAAAATGTCCCAAAAAAAAATAAATGGATCCAGTCCCATGAGGTCTCAATTTATGACCACAATAATTTGCAATCATAATTTCGGGCTGTCCATGGAGATTCTCCATCATCCAGGTCATAGTTATCCCAAAGATGCTTTTTTTTTTCAGGAGGCAACTGTACTTCCTTGTTTTTCCTTGAAGACATTTCGCTTCTCATCCCAAGAAGCTTCTTCAGTTCTGACTGGAAGGTGGGGAATGGAAGGATTTATACTCCTTGCAGACAGCTGGTCATTTGCCTCCTTTTAGAGCAGTGGTTCTCAACCTGTGGGTCGGGACACCATTTGGGATCGAATGACCATTTCACTGGGGTTGCCAAACAACGCAGTCCGCCATTTTTCCCCCCCTTTTCCTTAGTTGTGCTACTCCCTTTTATTCTATTGGCTTTTGAAAGCCAATAGAATAGACTCTCTTGAATAGAGTCTAATTCTATTGGCTTTCAAAAGCCAATAGGAATTGTCCAGGCTGTCTCTGCCCTGCTGAGCCCGCCAAAAGTCCCATTCTGCAAACGGTGATGCACCAGTTGAGTAGTCCTCGACTTACGACCGGTTGAGTAGTCCTCGACTTACGACCAGTTGTGGCTCGCGGCATTAAAAAGGTTGAGAACCACTGTTTTAGAGAGTCGTTGAGGCCACTTGGAGATTTACCTCAGGGTCACCTGTGCAAATGGGTGATCGATCTATCTATCTACAGTCTACAACACGGTCCTCTCAGCAATTCCAAGAAGGCTCCACACCCATTTGCACCACTCAGGTGACCCTGAGGACACAGACAAACCTCCAAGTGGCCTCAACGACTCTCTAAAGGGATGCAAATGACCAGTTTTTCTGCAAGGCGTATAAATCCTTCCATTCCCCACCATCCAGTCAGAACCTGAAGAAGCTTCCTGGGATGAGAAGCGAAACATCTTCAAAGGAAAAACCAGAAAGTCCAGTGGCCTCCTGAAAAAGCATCTTTGGGATAACTCTGGGCTCAGTACATGCTGGTTACTAAGTGCTCAAGATTTTACCATGTGACCGTGGGGATGCTGCAAGAGTCATAAATGGGAGGACCACTTTTTTTCAGTGCTGTCTGTTAACTTCAAACGGTCGCTAAGGGGGATGGTTGTAAGTCAAGGACTACCTGTATTGGGGATAGCTAGTATCTTACTCTCTTGTTGTCATCTGCAATTACCTGCAATTATAATTCAAGCTTTCGCAACCCGGTTTTATTTCACGGAGTCCCAACTCTTAAGTCAAGGCTGCCACCTGTTGGGAAGGAAATTCAAATTTTACAGTCCTAAAAAACGGAAGTTCGGAAAGGACTCGTTGAACCACTGCCTCGCTTAGCAAAGGAGATGCTGGTCCCAGGCAATCTGTAAATGAGTCACCCCCAACTTTATGACCTTTTGCTACCGTTGTTAAAAACAAATCATGAGGTTGTCGAGCAAATCTGCCTTGCCCCGTTGACTGGGCTTGTCGGAAGCCGGCTGAGGAGGTTACAAATGGCGATCGCAAATGCACACTGGTTGTCAAGCGTCCAAATTTGGAATCACTCTGGGGGAGGCTGGGATGGTTGTAAGTGTGAGGACCCTTGATAAAGTCCCTTCTTTTTCAGTGCAGTTGTGATTTTGTCGAGGACAACCCTGTACGATTTTTGGAGAAATCGTAACACTGAGCAAGGTGGAAAGAAAGAGAATGACAAGGTGGGTGGGTGGGTGGGTGAGTGGGTGCATGGATGGATGGACGGGTGGATGGATGGGTGTGGGAGGGTGGACAGGTGGGTGGATGGATGGATGGAGGGTGTGTGCATGGACGGGTGGGTGGGTGAATGGATGGGTGAATGGATGGATGGATGGGTGTGGGTGGGTGGATGGGTGTGGGTGGGTGGATGGGTGTGGGTGGGTGGATGGATGGATAGACAACTGGATGGGGGCGTGGATGGATGGATGGAGGGTGTGTGTGGGTGGATGGGTGAGAGGTGGACGGATGGGTGGGTGTGTGGGTGGATGGATGGGTGTGTGGGTGGATGGGTAGACAGGTGGACGGATGGATGGGTTTGTGGGTGGGTGGATGGATGGATGGATGGATGGATGGATGGACAGGTGGGTGGATGGATGGGTGAATGGATGGATGGATGGGTGTGGGTGGGTGGATGGATGGATGGATAGACGACTGGATGGGGGGGTTGATGGAGGGTGTGTGTGGGTGGATGGATGAGAGGTGGATGGATGGATGAGAGGTGGGTGGATGGATGGATGGGTGTGTGGGTGGGTGGGTGGATGGATGGATGGACAGGAGGGTGGATGGGTGGGTGTGTGGGTGGGTGAGTGGGTGAGTGGGTGGATGGATGGGTAGACAGGTGGACGGATGGTTGGGTTTGTGGGTGGGTGGGTGGATGGATGGATGGATGGATGGATGGACAGGTGGGTGGATGGGTGGGTTTGTGGGTGGATGGATGGGTAGGTGGGTGGCTGGATGGATGGGGGGTCGATGGATGGATGGACAGATGGAGGGTGTGTGGGTGGACGGATGGATGGGTAGGTGGGTGAATGGATGGATAGATGGATGGATGGATGGATGGATGGATGGATGGATGGATAGACGGCTGGATGGGGTCGATGGATGGATGGAAGGATGGAGGGTGTGTGGGTTGATGGATGGGTGGATGGGTGGGTGGATGGATGGATGGATGGATGGATGGATGGATGGATGGACAGGTGGATGGACGGACGGACTGACTGACTCAGTTTCTGTGCTGTTGATTGCACCATTAGAAGATCTGAAGGACCAGATTGGGGACACCTTTTGACGGAGAAAATCTATCTGGTCACTAAGAGTTCACACCGACATTACGGCCCATAATTAACAACGGTACTTCTTCTACACTGACGTTCCTCCATGTTGCCTTTGCTATGTCAAGTGTGGGATTGCCCCAGAGGAGTGGGTCTGTAGCTGGAGATCTTCCCGGACTCCTGCTGGATCAGCAATGGAAGACTTGGCAAGGAGTGGGGGCTTTGCCAAATTGTGGCTAGCATTCAGGACACTGACCGTGGTGGCTCACATGCCCATCGCGTCATGGATAGACTACTGCAGTGTGCTGTACCTGGTGCTGCCTTTAAAGATCACCCTTCAATTGGTGCAGAATGACTCGGGTGCTTGTGGAAGCTTCTGACACATGTTCTGCAGCCCCTGAATTGGCTCCCAACCAACTTCAGAGGACCATAAAGTCCTGGTTTTAACCCATCAGCTCTTTTATGGCCAGGGTACCGTTGGGGCCTCATCTCCCCGGTGGAATTGGCACCCGACCATTTCAATCATGCTGGCGAAAAGGGGGCTTGGAGGTCAAGGTTCTCTGAGGGTCGTTGACCTGGACCTTGAGAATGGCCTTCCCCAAGAAGTGGGTTGGGAACTTCTTAAGAATGGAGTTGAGAGGTTGACTCTTATGTTGTGGAACGGGGGTCTTCAAACTCGGCAACTTTAAGACTTGTGGACTTCAACTCCCAGAATTCAGGACTGGGCTGGCTGAGGAATTCTGGGAGTTGAAGTCCACAAGTCTTAAAGTTGCCGAGTTTGAAGACCCCTGTTGTAGAACCTCAAGGTTGTAATTGGGCATCCTGGTCGGAACGTTTAATGGCCAGGAGGGGGCAGTAGATCCTCAGTAGTTGTCTAAGGTGTATTATTTTGTCTTTCTTTCTTTCTTTCTTTCTTTCTTTCTTTCTTTCTTTCTTTCTTTCTTTCTCTTTCTCCTTCCTTTTCTTTTCCTCTTCCCTTCTCCGTTCATTCCTTCTTTCCTTCCTTTCTCCCTCCCTCCCTCCCTTTTCTTTTCAACCCATGCCTTCCTTCCTTTTTTCTTCCCTCCCTACCACTTATTTATTTATTTATTTATTTATTTTATGAGACTTATATACCGCTTTAAGTGCAAGCACTCTCTAAGCGGTGTACACCAGTAAGCAATGTATATATATATATATATATATATTTACATTGCCCCCAACAATCTGGGTCTTCATTTTACCTACCCCGGAAGGATGGAAGGCTGAGTCAACCTTGAGCCGGTGAGATTTGAACCGCTGACCTGCTGAACACAGTCAGCTAAAGTGGCCTGCAGTACTGCACTCTAACTGCTGCACCACCTCGGCTCATTTTTCTTTTTCTCCTTCCTTCCTTCCTTCCTTCCTTCCTTCCTTCCTTCCTTCCTTCCTTCCTTCTTCTTTTCCTTTCCTTTCCTTTCCCCCCTTTTTTAATTTTCTTTTTTGTCCCTTTGTTAGATACCATTAAATTGGGCCCGACTCTTTCTGCATACATGGACAAATCATTTTGTCCTGTTCCCAGAGAAATCCACAGGGAAGGTGATTCCTGGGGCTCCTGCCAACTTCCCACAAAGACTCAATGGGGAAGCCGGCGGGAAATCAGACGTTGTTCCCCCTGCCTTTTTCCTTACCTGTGATTCTTCTGTTTCGCTATTTAGATAAGGAAATATCTCTGAAGCAGCAACTCAAGAGCTGGGTAATTTTGGATTCACCCCAACCTTCCTCACTGGGTTATTGTTGTGGGGTAAATATCAGGACGAGGGAACATTAGGTATGTTTGCTACCTTGAGTTACTTAGTGGCCAAAAACCTTTTGAGAAAAATGTATTTTTGAGGTTTGATGGCTAATAACACCACTTTTTTTTGGAGTGGTACCATAAAGTTATATATCAATGGAAACATAATTTAATCAAGAATGTAATGCAACATGGTTTGTTCAATTATCTGTACTGTATTCTGTGAAAGATTATAGCCAAATAACGAGAAAAAGGAAGCACAACTTGCTCAGGTTGATCTCAGGTAGCTTTCCTTCATCTGATGGTAGCCAATGAGCGTGATTGTTTAGAGAGCCAATCAGGCGTCATCTTGTTTGGGCAATGAGCCAATCAGATCACAGGAGGATCCAGTGATTGATGTCATGTATTGAAGCTGAGGACATTTGTCAGTGTGTTATCTGATCGCTATCAAATCGGTTGGGTTTTTTTTGTGTTTTTTCATTTAGTGAGCTTGTAAAACGTCATAAAATTAAAGGAATGGTGCAAAGAGCTGACCGGTCGCCCAGAAAGCGACGTAAAATAGTATTATTAAGTGAAAGAGGCTACAGTTATAAAGAAATTAGAAGAAAAATGGGTGGAAACTTAACCAAAGGTGGTATTTCTACTGTACACTTTTCCCAAACGGTTTCCACAATTTTGGCCACTACTGTAGAAAAATAACTATAAAAATGAATAAAGAACACTCACTGATTTGCACATTATAATTTCTCTCTCCTCCCATGCGTTTACTTGGAAGGGTGTCTCATCCTGGAATTGTGGAAACACACAAACAGCACTGAAATGAAAGTCCTTTATTGTCTTTATGCATTGCCAGCTTTTTAAATTCTCAGTTTTTCTTTTTGCTCTTTCGCTGGCTGATTTTCAGCAAAACGGTATTTATTGTTCATCTTTCCCAGCTGGATTTCTTCAAAAGTATCAGGAATCGGCTGGATTATTTTTTTTTTTCCAGTTAATTGGCAATTTCCCCCCTCCCCACAAAGAAACCCCAGAACTGAAATCTTTTCCAGTTGTGAACCGATGCAATGAAATGTCTTCCATTTCTTTCTTTTTTTATTTTTATTTTTTTTATTTAAAAAGTTTTTTATTTGTAATACAATTAAAACAAAAATGGACAAGCGTGACATTCCAAAGTAAGTCCTAACAGTTTGTTTCTCGTGGTACAAAAACATAATACATCATTCTTAACCTCTATATAAGCCTCATCCTTCTATGTAATACAATTAAGTATACAACTATATGTATACAGTTATATATATATTTCAATCCTATCATTAACTTGAGATCCGAGCAGTTCTTCTTAATTCATACCAACGGTAAAGTTTGTCCCAGATTTTGAAGTATTTGAGTTCTGTCTTGTCCTTCATAATCATTGTAAGCCTGTCCATCTCAGCACATGAAAGGATTTTATACAGGATCTCTTTTTCTGTTGGAATTCCTTTATTCCTCCAATTTTGAGAAAAAAACCAGTCTGGAAAATGCTTCCATTTCTTGAAGGAATTCCTTCTTGAAAACCCTCAGTTGCTAATCCTCGACATACAATCACACATATATACACAGGGAAGTTCTCTACGCTATTTTAAGAGCAGGTAATCCAGTATTAAAACTGTTTATATTTGTGCTGAAGGGAACAATTCTTCCTTGACATGTTTCTTTTCTGTTTCTTTATCCTATTCTTTTTTCTTTCTTTCCCAGCTTTTCTTTCTTTTTTTGTTTTCAACTTTCTTTTTTTTTCTTTTTATTTTTTTCCTTTTGTTTCTCTCTTTTCCTTTGTAATTTTTAATCAAGTTACTATTAAAACAAGAAAGAAAGGTCTCCGGGGTAACTGATGGGTTTGTCTCCTGTGCAACCCAGAGATAACAAATGGCAGTTCAAACCACGATAAACTTTTGTTTCCTGGTGTGCTTCAGATCAAAGAACGGCAAATTCAACATAACATTAACCTGAAACTGTTTGGCAAATCATATAAGTTATGCAATGGGGATTCCACCTTGATTTCTCACATCGATAGATATACATACACAACCTCTTATGCAACACATTTGAATATTTAAAACACTTTTCTTCAATAGCGTCACTTTTAGATCAGGGAACTAAAACTGCTATTAGGCCTAAGGTTAACTAGTTTCCAACCTCCACACATGACAGGAGGCTTTCCTGCTCATTAACGCTTTATTTTTTTACCACAGATCTCTTGGTGGTCCTTGACTTGCAACAATACATTTAGTGACCATTCAAAGTTACAACGGCATTGAAAAAGTTCCCAGTTACGACCTTTGCAGCCTCCCCCATAATCAGGGGGATCAAAATGCAGAGGCTTAGCAACTGGCATGTACTTATGACGGTTGCAGTGTCCCGAGGTCATGTGATCCCCTTTTGCGACAAGCAAAGTCAATGGGCGAAGCCAGATGCGCTGAACAGCTGGTTTGCTAACTTATCAACCGCAGTGATTCACTTCACAACTGAGGCGAGAAAGGTCATAAAAATGGGGCAAAACTCACTTAACAAGTGTCTCGCTTAACGAAAGAAATGTTGGGCTCAATTGGGGTCGTAAGTCGAGGGCGACCTGCATACGATGTGCAATCATGTATTTGCAAAGAGAGTTGCAAAACACCAGAAGCAACGGATGGAAATTCATCAAGGAGAGAAGCAACCCAGAACTAAGGAGGAATTTCCCGACAGGGAGAACAATTAATCCAGCGGAACCGCCTGCCTCCAGAAGTTGTGGGTGCTCCAACCCTGGAAGTTTTTAAGAAGAGACTGGACAGCCCTTTGTCTGAAATGGTATAGGGTTTCCTGCTTGCGCAGGGGGTTGGACTAGATGACCTCCAAGGTCCCTTCCAACTCTGTTATTCTGTATCTTAAACATATTTAGAGGGGCTATTTTTTCCATATCCTCCAGTTAGAGAGCCATTTTGGTTAGTAGTTAATGCACAGAAAGCTACAAAGTAGGAGATTGTAAGTTCTAGTCTCACCCGAGCAATGACAATTAAAGACAACTGGGGGACTTTGGGCCAATCACCAGGAGGCTTGTGAGTTCTAGTTCCACCTTAAGTATGTAAGCTGGCTGGGGGACTTTGGGCCAATCACCAGGAGGCTTGTGAGTTCTAGTTCCACCATAGGTGTGAAAGCTGGCTGGGGGACTTTGGGCCAATCACCAGGAGGCTTGTGAGTTCTAGTTCCACCATAGGTGTGAAAGCTGGCTGGGGGACTTTGGGCCAATCACCAGGAGGCTTGTGAGTTCTAGTTCCACCTTAAGTATGAAAGCTGGCTGGGGGACTTTGGGCCAATCATCAGGAGGCTTGTGAGTTCTAGTTCCACCTTAGGCGTGAAAGCTGGCTGGGGGACTTTGGGCCAATCACCAGGAGGCTTGTGAGTTCTAGTTCCACCTTAAGTATGAAAGCTGGCTGGGGGACTTTGGGCCAATCATCAGGAGACTTGTGAGTTCTAGTTCCACCTTAGGCGTGAAAGCTGGCTGGGGGACTTTGGGCCAATTACCAGGAGGCTTGTGAGTTCTAGTTCCACCTTAAGTATGAAAGCTGGCTGGGGGACTTTGGGCCAATCATCAGGAGGCTTGTGAGTTCTAGTTCCACCTTAGGCGTGAAAGCTGGCTGGGGGACTTTGGGCCAATCACCAGGAGGCTTGTGAGTTCTAGTTCCACCTTAAGTATGAAAGCTGGCTGGGGGACTTTGGGCCAATCACCAGGAGACGGTGAGTTCTAGTTCCACCTTAAGTGTGAAAGCTGGCTGGGGGACTTTGGGCCAATCACCAGGAGGCTTGTGAGTTCTAGTTCCACCTTAAGTGTGAAAGCTGGCTGGGGGACTTTGGGCCAATCACCAGGAGGCTTGTGAGTTCTAGTTCCACCATAGGTGTGAAAGCTGGCTGGGGGACTTTGGGCCAATCACCAGGAGACGGTGAGTTCTAGTTCCACCTTAAGTGTGAAAGCTGGCTGGGGGACTTTGGGCCAATCAGCAGAAGGCTTGTGAGTTCTAGTTCCACCTTAAGTGTGAAAGCTGGCTGGGGGACTTTGGGCCAATCACCAGGAGGCTTGTGAGTTCTAGTTCCACCATAGGTGTGAAAGCTGGCTGGGGGACTTTGGGCCAATCACCAGGAGGCTTGTGAGTTCTAGTTCCACCTTAAGTATGTAAGCTGGCTGGGGGACTTTGGGCCAATCACCAGGAGGCTTGTGAGTTCTAGTTCCACCATAGGTGTGAAAGCTGGCTGGGGGACTTTGGGCCAATCACCAGGAGGCTTGTGAGTTCTAGTTCCACCATAGGTGTGAAAGCTGGCTGGGGGACTTTGGGCCAATCACCAGGAGGCTTGTGAGTTCTAGTTCCACCTTAAGTATGTAAGCTGGCTGGGGGACTTTGGGCCAATCACCAGGAGGCTTGTGAGTTCTAGTTCCACCATAGGTGTGAAAGCTGGCTGGGGGACTTTGGGCCAATCACCAGGAGGCTTGTGAGTTCTAGTTCCACCTTAGGCGTGAACACTAGAAGGGGGACTTCGGTAATGAAACATCCAAAAAAAAAGCTCAGAGAGCACCCAGGACCCCACAGTTCTTCCCCCTCCTCTTCCTCCTCCCTGCAAATCCCACTGCCTTCTGGCCCTGATGATGTCCCCTAGTTGGGTCATGAAACCTCTGCAAGAAAATAGCCCAGCTCAGAGAGCACCAAGCACCCCCCCCCCACACACCCCGTTCAACCTTGAGCTAATAAAAGGAGGACCCAGATCGTTGGGGGGCAAATAGGCTGACTCTGTAAACCACTTAGAGAGGGCTGTAAAAGCACTATGAAGTGGTTTATAAGTGCTATTGCTATTTCTTTCTATTTCTTTTTTCTTTCTCTTTCCTTCCTTCCTTCCTTCCTAGGTTGGTAAAAGGAGGACCCAGATTGTTGGGGGCAAATAGGTAGACTCTATAAACCGCTTAGAGAGGGCTGTAAAAGCACTGTAAAGCGGTATGTAAGTGCTATTGCTATTTCTCTTTCTTTCTTTCTCTTTCTTTCTTTCTTTTTCTTCCTTTCCTTTCTTTTTCCCTCCCTCCCTCCCTCCCTTCCTTCCAAGGTGGTTAAAATGAGGACCCAGATTGTTGGGGGGGGGGGCAAGATGCTGACTCTATAAACCGCTTATAGAGGGCTGTAAAAGCACTATAAAGTGGTACATAAGTGCTATTGCTATTTCTTTCTTTCTTTCTTTTCTCTCTCCCTCCCTCCCTGCCTCCCTCCCTTCCATCCAAGGTGGTTAAAATAAGCACCCAGATTGTTGTGGGGCAAGCTGCTGACTCTGTCAACCACTTACAGAGGGCTGTAAAAGCACCATAAAGCAGTATGTACGTGCTATTGCTCTTTCTTTCTTTCTTTCTTTCTCTTTCTTTCTTTCTTTCTTTCTTTCTTTCTTTCTTTCTTTCTTTCTTTTTTCTCCCTCCCTCCCTTCCATCCAAGGTCGGTAAAATGAGGACCCAGATTGTTGGGGGCAAATAGGTTGACTCTGAAAACTGCTTAGGGAGGGCTGTAAAAGCCCTGTAAAGAAGTATGTAAGTCTAAGTGCTGTTTGTATTGCTAGGGAGATTCTCTTCTGTAGTAGCTCCAACTTGCAAGTCTGGACTGCAGCAAAAACACCAACCATCCCTGGAGCTGAAAGCGTTTAAATCCACATGCAATTCCTGAGATGGCTGGATCTCCAGTAGCTCCACCCAACAACACATAACGCACGAGGTTTCTTCGACTTGAGGGGCCGATCCTAATCACCGTCTACCCCTGCAGCTTAATAGAAAAGAAGGGCCAGGGGTGACAGGATAGCTGCCTTCCGACATTTGAGGGGCTGCCCCCAAGAAGAGGGAGTCAAGCTATTCTCCAAAGCGCCTGAAGGCAGGACAAGAAGCAACAGATGGAAACTAACCAAAGAGAGAAGCAACCTAGAACTAAGGAGAAACTTCCTGACAGTCAGAACAATTAACCAGTGGAACAACCTGCCTCCAGAAGTGGTGAATGCTCCAACACTGGAGTCTTTTAAGAAGAAACTGGACAGCCATTTGTCTGAAATGGTATAGGGTTTCCTGCCTGAGCAGGGTGTTGGACTAGATGACCTCCAAGGTTATTATTATTATTAAGTAGCAACGGATGGGAACTCATCAAGGAGAGAAGCAACCTGGAACTAAGGAGACACTTCCTGACAGTGAGGACAATTCACCAGTGGAACCACCTGCCTCCAGAAGCGGTGAGTGCTCCAACACTGGAAGTTTTTAAGAAGAGACTGGACAGCCCTTTCTCTGAAATGGTACAGGGTTTCCTGCCTGAACAGGGGGTTGGACTAGATGACCTCCAAGGCCCTTTCCAACTCTACTCCAAAAACTCATATAGATCCAAAGGCACCAACTATTACTTTCCTCCCCCACCCACCTCCGTGGCTAGGGAAGCGCAAGCGCGGGCTGTCGCCCCTCCTCCTGAGCCAAGCCCCTCCCCTTTAAAAATCCAGAGTTGCGGAGTGGGGGGGGGGGCGGCTGTGTGTGGAGCGGAGCCGGAGAGCGGCTGCTGGGAACGAGGTGAGTTGTGCTGGGTGAGTGTGTGAATGTTTTCTGGGGAGCCTCGCAGCAAGCGGCGACCGCGGGCGACCTCTTGCAAAGCCAGACTTCTCCCTCCGCCGTTCCCCGTTGCAGAAGACGCGGATTTAAAGCTTGTTTAGCTGGAGGCTGCCGCGCTCAGCTGGGTTTTGTGTGTGTGTGTGTGTGTGTGTGTGTGTGTGTGTGTGTGGGAGGGAGGGAGGGAGGGAGGGGCGGACTGGATCCAGGCGTGCATTTCCAGCTCTCGCAGACAGATCGGGGTGCAAGGATCCCCCCCCCGTGGGCCATGGGAGACCCTCCCTCTCTCACCCCCCCCCCCCGTTTTTCTTTTTCTTTCTCTCCTCTGCTTGATTTTCTTGGGGTTTGAACCTTGCAGCCATGGGGGGGGGGTTCGTTCCCTCCTTCCCTTGGCTTCTTTTGGGGTGTCTCTGCTCCGGGATGGGGTGGGGGGCGCGTGCAATTGCGGCTTGCAAAACCGCGGGCCATCCTGGATTGCAAAGAAGCCGCTTTTGGTTTCCTGGCGAAGAGGCTGAGATTTGCAGCTTGCAGGTGTGTAGAGTTGAGGCTAAAAAGAAAAGCGGCGTGGGGGTGGGGGGGGGAAGAGAAATAAACAGGATTTGGGGAGAGCTTCCCAAAGGAACCTCGTCTTCTTTATTTAAAGGGAGATGAAAGCCCCCTCTTTAGCTGCCCGTTTTCTTCGCCCTTCCCTTTTCATTCAAGGCTCTAGTCCCTGTGGCAAAGTGGGAGGGGGGGCCTGTTTGGCTAGGAGGAACTTGTTGGAACTAGCCCCAACCTCCTTCTGAAGCAGCCTCATTCCAATAAGTTCCTGGTTTCTTCTGGCCGAGCAGCCCCCCCCCCTTTGCCACAGGGACTAGAATCTTGAATGAAAAAAAATAATAAGGGCAAAGCAAACAGCAGAAGTCTGAAGCCAGATGAATCAGAATAGGAGCTGGAAGGGACCTTGGAGGTCTTCTAGTCCAGCCCCCTGCTGAGGAGGAGAAGCTATACCACTTCGGATAAGTGACTATCCAGTGTCGTCTTGAAAACCTGAGTAGTGAAGGACCCACAACTTCTGGTGGCCAGCTGTTCCACTGGTTAATTGTCGGATAGGAGTAGAAACTTTAAAAGGACCCATCTTATGCTTGCTTGGGCTGGGCTGATCCTTTGCACTAATGCTAAACTGTGGTTTACAAGCCATGCTAGCTGGGTTTACCCTTCCCGCTAAGCCATGTGTGGAAAATCACAGTGGGACTTGGTGCGGTGTGTGAAAACAACTGTGGAGTTGTGCTTTGATGTCAAACAGGGATTCAGTCCTAACTTCCCATTTTTGTAGGTCAGTTCCTTTTTTTTTTTTTTCCAAATGCCATCGCTTTGTTGTTTCGTTTCTCTGCCCCTTCCCTAAAATCTCGCCAAGTTCCTAGAACTCATGAGATGAAGCGTCAAGGATGTAAATAAAAGTCTCTGCCTGAACAGGGGATTGGTCTAGAATTCTAGAAGATCTCCAAGATCCTTTCCAATTCTGTTATTCTGTATCTTCAGCCTTGGCAACTTGAAGATGGGTGGACTCCAGTTCCCAGAATTGTGGGAGTTGTAGTCCACTCATTTTCAAATTGCAAGGTTGAGAAACACCAATGTGGATACACAGGGGAATTTAGGAAGACCTTGTAACAGACTTGCCAATCAAAGGAATAGGGTTTCCTCTTCCTTGTTGGAGATTTTTCACACAAAGGCTGTCTAGTCACCTGTTAGGGATGCTGTAGGTAGGGAATCCTTATGCAAGGGGCTGGACTGGATGACCTTTGAGGTCCTTCCAACTCTTGGATTCTAGGAGAAATTGTAAGAGCTTGCCAAACGAGCGGTGATGAAAAAATACGATAAACTTCTCCAGGTATCTGAAGCAGGGGAGAGAGAAAGAGAAAGGAAGGCCAAAAGCTAATATAAATATGAAATATAAATAAATAAAAATTATTTTCTTTCAGGCGATTCTGCTTTAAGATGCAGGAAGTCAGATTCCAACTTTTTTTTAAAAAAAAAAAAACCTGATCAAGGGTGTGGTGGGCTGTCCAATCTTTTATAGATGTCTCCGTGCAGAAACGGGACAGTGGCTTGATGGGCAGCCATTCCATCTGATCCCTGTTGAGCAGGAGGGTGGATTAAATGGCCTCTGGGAACCCACCCAGCCTTACGATTCTGTGTTTAGCAGGTGTGAAATTGCTTGTGGATAAAACATTGGTTTTTAGCATAGTTATGTGTGTCCCGGAGACAGAGTGTACGGATGGCTGGTGTCGTGTATAAATAGGTACACAATTTTGAATAAATTGGACTTGCAATAGGAAGTGCTGCCTCAGCCTGACTTTTGTCCCATTTTACGACTTTTCTTTCCACAGTTAAGTGAATCATTGCAATTGATAAGTAAGTAACCCAGATGTTAAGTGGATCTAGCTTCCCCGTTGACATTACTTGTGAGAAGGTCGCAAAAGAGGATCACATGACCTTGAGATACAGGCCACGGTCATAAGTATGAAGCAGTTGCCCAGCGTCTGAATTTTGAGCACATGTTTATGGGGATGCTATAAAGCAGAGGTCTTCAAACTCGGCCCTTTTATGACTCGTGGACTTCAACTCCCAGAATTCCTCAGCCAGGCATGTGTGCCTGGCTGAGGAATTCTGGGAGTTGAAGTCCACGAGTCATAAAAGGGCCAAGTTTGAAGACCCCCTGCTATAAAGGTAACTGAAAAATTGTGATGTCACTTTTTTCAGTGCCGTTGTAACTGAACGGTCACTAAATGAACTCTTGTAAGTTGAGGACTACCTGTGGTCCTCGATTTTGCTGAAAACGTGACGTTTCTTAGGCTGGATCAGCTTTTGCTTTCCCCTGGGTAGATCACATCCAAGTGTCTTACAAACGACTTTACAGCCAGTCCTGTTTTTATGGCTGCAGTGGCTGGCAAATATTTATGGCTTTAGTAATGGAACAGCAGGGAAATTTACTGTTTCAGCTTATCAGAGAACGTGCAACTAGTAGTTGCTAATCCTCCTTTGTGGATCCTGCTCAGGACATTGGTTTGCAATGGGAGCAATTGAGCTACTGTACAGGGCTTGAATACAACCTCAAATAAGCTCAACATTTCTGTTGCTAAGCTTATTCCATTTTATGACCTGTCTTGCCGGAGTTGTTAAGTGAATCATTGCAGTTAAGACAAGATAATAATAATAAAGTTGGAAGGGATCTTGGAGGTCATCTAGTCCAACCCCTGCTCAGGCAGGAAACCCTATATCATTTTGGACAAATGGCTGTCCAATCTCTTCTTAAAAACTTCCAGTGTTGGAGCATTCACCGCTTCTGGAGGCAGGTGGTTCCACTGGTTAATTGTTCTAATTGTCAGGAAGTTTCTCCTTAGTTCTGGGTTGCTTCTCTCCTTGATTAGTTTCCATCTGTTGCTTCTTGGCCTGCCTTAAGGACAAGCAGGGGGTTGGACTAGAAGACCTCCAAGGTCCCTTCCAACGCTGTTATTCTATTCTATTCTATTCTAATTCTAATTCTACTATTCCTATTCCTATACCATTCTGTTCCATTCCTATATTCTATTCTATTCTATTCTATTCTATTCTATTCTATTCTATTCTATTCTATTCTATTCTATTCATCTTAAAGTTACCATGATTGAGAACCCTGGTGCAGATACTCAGAAAACATGAGGAAGGCAATGAGCTTGAGACCCAGCAACATTTACAAGGTCACATGTGGTCTGTCCTTGGACTAGATTCAAACTAAGCCAGGTTTCTATAACAATGCTTTGTCAAATAAGCCACCGTTGACTGGATTCCTGTATTGCGTAAGTCATAAGTTACGCTTCAGAAACCACAAGAGGAACTTAGGCCTTGGAACTTAAAACAAAGTCAATCCCAGGATAGTTGAATCTAATGTGTGAACAAACCGCCCTATTAATGCTATATAGGTAATCCTCGATGTACAACCACAATTGAGCCCAGAATTTATGTTGTTAAGTGAGACAGTTGTCCAATGAATTTTGCCCCATTTTACGACCTTTCTTGCCACAGTTGTTAAATGAATCACCGGAGTTGTTAAATTAGTAACATGGCCGTTAAGTCAATCTGGCTCCCCCCCATTGACTTTCTTGCCACAGTTGATAAGTGAGTCAGTTGTCCAATGAATTTTGCCCCATTTTACGACCTTTCTTGCCACAGTTGTTAAATGAATCACCGGAGTTGTTAAATTAGTAACATGGCCGTTAAGTCAATCTGGCTCCCCCCCATTGACTTTCTTGCCACAGTTGATAAGTGAGTCATTGTAATTAAGTTAGTCACACGGTTGTTAAGTGAATCTGGCTTCCCCATTGATTTTGCTTGTTGGAAGGTCGCAAAAGGGGATTGCGCAACGCCAGCAATCACTGCAACCGTCATAAATATGAAACCACTTGGCAGGCATCTGAATTCTGATCACGTGACCCTAGGGATGCTGTAACGGTCATGGGAAAATCAGTCACAAGTCACTTTTTTCAGTGTCGTTGTAACGTTGAATGGTCACTAAACAAACTGTTGTAAGTCGAGGACCACCTTGTCATTCCTCTTGGTTTGAAAAAAAATATCTCATTTGCAAAATCTGTCAGGGCAAGGCGAGTGACATGTACTCATTTGCATCATTGCATGAGGATGCCATGACTTATGTGACATGATTGGAGGCCATGACTTATGTGACATATTTGGATGGTTTTAATAAATGAGATCAACCTGAAAACACAATCCTCTCTTCTCCAAGACAATTTTATTTTTTGAGCTCCCATGCAGCGTTTCTTCCTTAAAATTTCTCTTGGTTGAGTTGATTGGTAATAGTAAGGTTCACACATTAGGCTAGGACATGTTAGTTTGATTTGGAGTTGAACCCAGCCATTCTGGTTTAGGGACCAAGGCTTATACCTTAATCAGATTTATACAATATTCATAAACAAGTCAGTTTTACCTAAATAGTTCACCCCACTTTATTAGTTTTAAGTTTCATTCATTGGGAGAATTGCTTAGAATATTGTGTGATCTGGCTCTCTGGAAACCCAGAAGGTGGCTTAATTCAGGAAGCAGGTTAAGTGTGTTGTGTGAATGCGGCAAATATGGGACCAGACTGATGAGTTTTGCTAAGTCGTGGAATTTTCCTGACAATTAATGAGTGGAATGGCTTGTCTTCAAAAGTTGTGGGTGCTCCATCGTTGGAGGTGAGGTTTTCAAGAAGAGTTTGGAGAATTATGTGTCTGAAATGGCATAGGGCCTCCTGCTTGAGCAGGGGGGTTTGGACTAGATGACCTCCAAGGTCTCTTCCATCTCTGATATTCTGCATTCTTTATGGTTTACTCAGTGACCCGTGGTTATTGTCAGAGAATTGTGCAGCAAATGGAGTCAGAGACGCTGACACAAACTTGTAGTTTTATATAAATAAATATATTTTACATTTATATTTGTTGCAAACAAAATAGTCTGGCACATCACTACATCATGAGGTAAATCACAGAACAACATAAAGAGCACACAGAACAAAAAGGCGGGAAAAAAGGGAAACTCCCCCTTTACACCCAGCAACCAATCATAACGTAGATTGCCTCATGCAGGAGCCCACGCTCACCAATCAATCAGCTACAGCTGTGTTCTGGCCCATTATACACTTTACTCTTCCAACTATTAAATATCTTATTAAATATCTTATTTAATAGTTATTCAAACCTCAGTTAGCCTGGTTCACCTATTATATTAAACCAAACAAACCACTTTTGGCTGAACTGACCCCAGAATCAAACTGCTGCATTGCTATTTTTTCCTCAGGAGCATTTTAAAGAATCGGGAGATCATGAGGACTAGACGCATTGTTGGCCCGTCTTGTTTCCTTGTGGTTGAAAAGTGACAGTTTACTCAGCGGTGGCTTTCATTAACCCGGATCTGCCCTGAACACCTTTGTGTGTGTGTGTGTTTTTCCCCCTGTGTGTTTCTCTAGTTTGAGTCATTGTTTTCTTACTTGCAAAGCTTTGCAAAGTATTGGGCAGGAACCTCACCCCTTTGAAGGGAGGAGGAGAGAAATCCGTGTGCCTCACCTTTATTGACCTGTGTTTACAGGTACTCCTCGACTTACAGCCGTTCATTTAGCGACCATTCAAAGTCACAATGGAAACTGAAAAAAGTGACTCATGAGCCTTTTTCACACTGAGGCCGCCGCAGCATCCCCATGGTCACGTGATCCAAAATTTGGGCAACTGACTCATATTTACGACCGTCGCAGTGTCCTGGGGTCACGTGATCCCCTTTTGCGACCTTCTGACAGGCAAAACCCAATGGGGGAAGCCAGATTTGCTTAACACCCTTGTGGTTCCCTTAATGACTGCGGTGATTCGCTTAACAACCATGGCAAAACAGGTCATAAAGTGGGGAGCAACTCAATTAACCACCACCTTGCTTAGCAATGAAAATTGTGGTTGAGGATTATCTGTACTCCATAGGAGAAGGCAGACAGGAGAATTCTCCCTACATTCCCCCCCCCCCCAAAGTCGATGTTTCATTGAATTATACGTGGCAAATAAATACATAACAAAATTCAGATTTCTCTCTTATCATCGTGACTCAACTTGGGAGATTTTTCTCTGCTGGAGCCACGATATTTCAGCAAAATGTTTGGACAACACGGATGGATTAGAAAGAAACCAGGCAGCCTCACCGTTTCAGAAACCAGTCGAGCAAGGGGGATTTGCAGACAAAACTATTTTTTTTTTTAGTGATTATTGTATTTCTTTTACAAGGTTTAGTGTCCACCCTAGTCCAAAGAGACTCTGGGCGGGGTACAGGGAAAAGCTGCTGACATCATAGCAAAAATCAACAATACAGATGTGGTATTATAGAAGGAGAGCTGGGTTTATTTTTTATTTTATTTTTAAAATTTATAAACCGCCCCACTCCCGCAGGACTCCGGGCGGCTAACAATAAAAACACCATAAAACATGACAAAACAAACAGTACAATAACAGTCATCCAGGGGTCAGGTTTTATAAACCCCAGGCCTGCCGGAAAAGCCAGGTCTTAAGCAGCTTGCGGAAAACCAACAGGGTGGGAGGGGTCCTAATCTCCAGGGGGGGGGAGCTGGTTCCAAGAGGTGGGCGCCATCACAGAGAAGGCCCTCCTCCGCGGCCCCGCCAAATGGCACTGCTTGGCCGACGGGGCCTGAAGGAGGCCCAGCCTGTGGGATCTAACCGGACGTAGGGAACTATGAGGTAGTAGGCGGTCTCGCAAATAGCCTGGCCCTGAGCCATATAGGGCTTTAAAGGTAATAACCAACACCTTGAATTGGACCCGGAGACCAATAGGCAACCAGTGCAGGTCACGGAGGATAGGTGTAACGTGGGTGTATCGAGGAGCACCCACTATCACTCGCGCGGCTGCATTCTGGACCAACTGTAGTCTCCGAATACTTTTCAAGGGTAGCCCCATGTAGAGCGCGTTGCAGTAGTCCAGACGTGAGGTGACAAGGGCATGATGGGTTGCAGATAGTCCTCAATTTACGACCACAAATTTCCATTGCAAAGCAAAGTGTCTGTTAAGTGGATCACACCAGATCTTACTATCTTTTTTTGCTACAGTTAAGGAAATCGCTAAGATAGGGTAGGGTAGGGTAGGGTAGAGTTGGAAGGGGACAAATAGGGGGCAAATCTTTGCCATCCAGTGGAAGTAAATCAAATCATTTTTTGTGCTTTCTGTAGAGAATGTATAACATAGAACCTCAGAGTTGGAAGGGACCTTGGAGGTCTTCTATCCAACCCCCTGCTCAGGCAGGAACCCTACACCATTTCAGACAAATGGCTGTCCAGTCTCTTCTTAAAAACTTCCAGTATTGGAGCATTCACCACTTCTGGAGGCAGGTTGTTCCACTGGTTAATTGTTCTCACTGTCAGGAAGTTTCTCCTTAACTCCAGGTTGCTTCTCTCCTTGATGAGTTCCCAACCGTTGTTTCTTGTCCTGCCCTTTGGTTAAACGAATCATGCAGTTGTTAAGTGAATCTGGGTTTCCTCTTTGATTTTGCTTGTCAGGAGAAGCTTGCAAATGGCTTTCTCACTCTGCCGCTGTTGTACATACATGCTGATTTCCAGATGCCCAAATTTTGATCCCAGGTTGTAATGTATTGAGGACAAGTTGTAACTTCGAACGATCACTAAGCAAATGGTTGTAAGTTGAGGACTACCTGTAATCTAGGAGAGATCAAAATTAGAAGGAGAAATGGAAACCTATTCCAACTGACACATTTTATTCCCCAATCAGTTGAAATCTACATATCTTAAAAGTTGCCAATCTGAAGAACCACAAGTCTCAAAAGCAGTGGGGTGGAGAAATGGTTCACATCTGTTGCTCATTGTTGCAGGGTGCACAATTTTGGGATGGGGTGGGGGATATTAAGGAACCCACTCAGGGTTAGAATGATGGGCCATTGACTGCTAACCCAAAGGAAGTAAAAACAGTAGAAATAAGACAAAGAAATTGATGGTTCTAGGACAAAACATCCCATCCACCCATAATTTTTTTAAAATTAATGTTACTTTTGAAAGTTAACACAGGACACTTAACAATAATTCCCCAACTATAATTAGCAAATTTTGCAAGAGCCTGGACCCACCCTTTTTTTTTTAACCATCTGCATTGCTGCAAAGTAAATAAGGATAGTCTAAAAAAAATCCATTTAGCTCAGCAGATCTGCCTAGGTGCTGACATACATACATTTTGCAGGTATTATTAGGTTGTCAATTTTATAGGGACATGGGGTCTGCTTCTATTTTGCCCCTAATATGTAAATTTCCTCGCAGTGCAGATCATTTCTAGGTGTGAACCATCTTGTAGAATATTGCAAATCCTTTATCGTTTGTGCAGGAGCCAAAATTCTGTGTTGCCGCATTGAAAATAAAGCATGGGAATAATTGCTTCTGTTGTATTCATCTCTTCGGGTTTAATGCATGCTAGCTATCTTGTTTTAGGTGATATGTATTTTTACTTCATAATGTAATATTTTAGGTTTACACTGGCGCAGGGAATTGACACTGCCTTCCAATCCCATTTTTCTCTTAATATCATTATAGTATAATGCATGTTACATTTTGTTATTTTATCTTTGTTATCTCTTGTTTTATTTCCTCCATTGGATTACTTTTTGTATTGTATTTTTTAAAATTTTTTTTTACTGGTCATTAACTGAATAAACAGTACAGGTAGTCCTCTATTTATGACGGGTGGCTTAGCAAACCACAGTTTAGCCCTAATTTTGGTTTGCAAAGCAAGACAGTTAAAGTGAGTTGTCACTTCGAACGGTCACTAAATGAACTGAAGTTAAAAGACGCTTGCTCCTGGGGAGGAAAGCTATGGCAAATCTAGACAGCATACTGAAAAGCGGAGACGTCACCCTGCCAACAAAAATGTTAAGCCAACCACTGCAGTTGTTAAGCAAAACGTGCAGTCATTAAGCGAATCTAGCTTCCTCCTTTGACTTCGCTCGTCAGAAGCCGTCTGGGAAGGTTGCAGATGGCAATCACATGATCCTAGGATGCTGCAATCATCATCATTGCATTGAGGAAGTCCTCAATTTATGCCCAGACCAGAATTTCCATTGTTATGCAAGGTGCTGGGATTTGGTGTGGTTAGATTAGCCCGATTGCCATTAAAAAAACCAAGATTATGGCATCCGGCCCTCTCAATTCCTGGCAAATAGATGGGGAAGAAATGGAGGTAGTGACAGATTTTATCTTCCTGGGCTCTAAGATCACCGCAGATGGGGACTGCAGCCAAGGAATTAGAAGACGCTTGCTCCTGGGGAGGAAAGCTATGGCAAATCTAGACGGCATACTAAAAAGCAGAGACATCACCCTGCCAACAAAAGTGCGTATAGTCAAGGCCATAGTTTTCCCAGTTGCAAAGTATGGCTGTGAACGTTGGATCATAAGAAAGGCTGAGCGCCAAAGAATGGAGGCCTTTGAACTCTGGTGCTGGAGAAGACTCCTGCGAGTCCCTTGGACTGCAAGGCGTTCAAACCGGTCAGTCCTAGAAGAGATCAACCCTGACTGCTCTTTAGAAGGCCAGATTCTGAAGTTGAAACTCAAATACTTTGGCCACCTAATGAGAAGGAAGGACTCACTGGAGAAGGGCCTGATGCTGGGAAAGATTGAGGGCAAGAGAAGAAGGGGACGACAGAGAATGAGATGGCTGGATGGAGTCCCTGAAGCAGTAGGTGTGAACTTCAATGGACTCCAGAAGATGGTAGAGGACAGGAAGGCCTGGAGGAATGTTGTCCATGGGGTTGCAATGGGTCAGATATGACTTTGCAACTAACAACAACAGCATTGCCAGTAATCCTTGACTTATGACCACAGTGGAGCCCCAAATTTAGTTTGGTAAGCAAGGCAGTTGTTTAGCAAGAGTTCCCCCCCCCACACACACACACATTTTACAACCTTTTATGCCACAGTTGAATCATGCAGTCGGTAAGCGAATCTGGCTCCCCTACCCCATTGATTTTACTTGTCGGAAGCCAGCTGGGGAGGTCACAAAAGGGGGCCACACATGATGCCAGGACATTCCAACTGTCATACATACATGTCAGTTGTGAAGTGTCTGAATTTGGACCACGAGGATGCTATAACGATCGGAAGTGTAAAAACCTTCCCTTTGTGAGTCACTTTTTTCCGACTTTTGTAACTTTGAACAGCCACTAAACAAAGCGTGGTTAGTACCCATGGTGACACTGCAGTCTCGCTTCTCTTTCACCCCGAATTCCTCCGTTGGGGTAGATGTGATGATCTCATTGAGGCTGGAGGAAGTTTTTTACGTGTTCTGGTAAAGCCATTTCCTGCTGGGAAAAAGTAATCTCTCAGGAAAGCTTTGGCTTAGATCCAAGCAGCCTACTTTATTAAATCAAGGGGAAAGGAAGGGGATTAAATCAGCAACGAGCTGATTCAGTAGTAAAAAAGATGGCTTTCTGCAAATTCTCTAAATTGGTCCAGGACGCTTTTCAAATTATCCGTAGAGGGGGCAAATCTTGGCCACCCAGTGGCAGTAAATCAGATCGTTTTTCTGTGCTTTCTGTAAAGAACGTAGAACATAGAATATTAGAACTTAGAAGGGACCTTGGAGGTCATCTAGTCCAACCCCCTACTCAAGCAGGATACCCTAGCTCAGTGGTTCTCAACCTGTGGGTCAGGACCCCATTTGGGGTCAAACGATCATTTCACGGGGGTCGCCAAACAACGCAGTCCGCCATTTTTCCCCCCCTTTTCCTTAGCTGTGCTACTCCCTTTTATTCTATTGGCTTTTGAAAGCCAATAGAAGAGACTCTCTTGAATAGAGTCGAATTCTATTGGCTTTCAAAAGCCAATAGGAATTGTCCAGGCTGTCTCTGCCCTGCTGAGCCCGCCAAAAGTCCCATTCTGCAAACGGTGCTGCACCAGTTGAGTAGTCCTTGACTTACGACCAGTTGAGTAGTCCTCGACTTACGACCGGTTGGGGGTCGCGGCATTAAAAAGGTTGAGAACCACTGCCCTATACCATTTCAGACAAATCGTTGTCCCATCTCTTCTTAAAAACCTCCAGTGATGGAGCACCCACAACTTCTGGAGGGAAGCCCTTCCACTAATTATTTGTTCCCACTGCCAGGAAATTTCTCATTTCGTTCTAGGTTGGACTTCTCTTTGCTAACATATGAAAGAAGCCAGATTATCAAATTGCTTTGTTTTGTCCTTCTTGAGGATGTTTTTGGGGCTTGAAGTCCATTCCTCCTTAGTTCCAGGTTGCTTCTCTCCTGGATTAGTTTCCTGTCCTGCCCTCTGGAAGCGAAGTTGACCCCCTCTTCATTGTGGCAGCCCCTCAAATACTGGAATACTGCTATTATGTCTCCCCTAGTCCTTCTTTTCTCCAGACTGGCCATACCCAAAGTATCTGCATTCTATTTTTTTTTTTCCTCCCTGTGGTTCTGTCTTCTTGCAAATTGTGATTCCCTACGAAAGAGGTCCAAAGAGCAAGCAAGAAATGGATGTTTTGTTTTGTTTTTTCTTGAAATGGACATCCCGTCAGCCAAGATTGCTGGACTAGATCCAGGCTGCAGAAGAGCAGATTAGAAATCACCAATAATGCTCTTTGTTAAATCAGGAAGTGTTGATTCCAAGTTGTGGAAAAGCAGCTCTTAAGTCTTTTTTTATTTTATTTTTTTATTTTTGTTCCTTCCTCCTAAATTAGTTTACCGGAAAAGAGCACCATGGCTGCATGCACACAACAACAACAACAATCGTGCAGGTAGTTCTCGACTTACGACCGACCGGTGGCTTAGCAAACCCTAATGGAGGCCAGCTTCCCGTTGCTAAGCAAGACAGTTGCTAAGTCAGTTTTGCCCCCATTTTACAAACTTCCTGGCCCCTGTTGTTAAGTGAATCACAGCAGTTGTGAAGTTAGTCACAGGATTGTTAAGTGAATCTGGCTTTTTGCTTGTGAAAGGGGATCGCCCGACTGCGGGACGCTACGACCGTCATAAATACGAGTCAGTTATCAAGCATCTGAATTTTGATCACGTGCTGCCTTGGTCATCTTGAAAAACGGCCATAGCTCACTTTTTTTCAGTGCCGCTGTAACTTCGGACGGTCACTAAACAAATAGTTATAAGTGGAGGACTTACTTGTCTTACGACTTTCCTTTCACACCAAGGAAAAGACAACAACCTGTTTTTTGTGATCAGCCTCCTTCACCTCCGTTCCTTCTGCAGCGCAGGTCACAATCCCTCCCCACAATCATGCGCTATGTGGAAAGGTAACTATTATTGGATATTATTGAATATTATTGGTCTGTGGCCAGATCAAAGAAGCCTCAGGAGGCGATGCTATTTAAGAACGATGTCAAATCTGAAGAGCCAGTTGGAAGGCAGATATTGCTGGGTAGCTGAACGTGTGATTTATACAATGGTAGAGGTGTGCAGGAATCTGACTTCCCACGAAGATTTCCAGAGTTTATTTTATTTATTTATTTATTTTTAAAATTTATAAGCCGCCCCACTCCTGAAGGACTCTGGGCGGCTAACAATAAAAAAAACACATAAAACATACAGTACAAAGACAATCATCCAGGGGTCAGGTTTTATAAACCCCAGGCCTGCCGGAAAAGCAGGTCTTAAGTAGCTTACGGAAGGCCAACAGGGTGGGAGCGGTCCTAATCTCCGGGGGGAGCTGATTCCAAAGCGTGGGCGCCATCACAGAGAAGGCCCTCCTCCGCGGCCCCGCCAAATGGCACTGCTTGGCCGACGGGGCCTGAAGGAGGCCCAGCCTGTGGGATCTAACCGGACGTAGGGAACTATGAGGTAGTAGGCGGTCTCACAAATAGCCTGGCCCTGAGCCACATAGGGCTTTAAAGGTAATAACCAACACCTTGAATTGGACCCGGAGACCAATAGGCAACCAGTGCAGCTCACGGAGTTGCTGCAGGAATATTGGTTCTGCCAGTGGGCAAACCGGCTGCATTCATACACACCTGTGCAAGTCAGAGAAAAGTCTTGCAGCTAGGCAGAAAGCTCGGCTCATTTGAATCTCGATCCGGTGTATTTTGTGGATGAATGCGCCATCCGAATCCAGCATTTATGGTCCAGTGCGTTGGGCAAATGCACAAAATGGGGCAGCCGCACAACCAGCCTATTGATGGCTGATTTGTCAAACTTCCAGGAATTCTCTAGCATTTTTGGACTTGGCTTGGGATGCTCACGGTTGAAACCATGCTTAAGCCTATCCATGTGTGGTGAAATTAAGGAGTTTTAATCAGTACTTAAGTACCGGTACTTGGTGGTGTGCATGGATACGCTCTGCTGGTTTTCTGCCTGTTTGTCCTACATAGTGGCTCTTGCGGTCCTTGTACAGCAGCGGTTCTCAACCTGGGGGTCGGGACCCCATTTGGGGTCGAACGACCATTTCACGGGGGTCGCCAAACAACGCAGTCCGCCATTTTTCCCCCCCTTTTCCTTAGCTGTGCTGCTCCCTTTTATTCTATTGGCTTTTGAAAGCCAATAGAAGAGACTCTCTTGAATAGAGTCTAATTCTATTGGCTTTCAAAAGCCAATAGGAATTGTCCAGGCTGTCTCTGCCCTGCTGAGCCCGCCAAAAGTCCCAGTCTGCAAACGGTGCTGCAAGTTGTCTGCAGCGAAGGCGAGCTGTCTGGAAGTTTCCATCCCTCCCTGCTGAGCAACTACTAAAAATGTAAGGAAAAGAGGGCCAGGGGTGGGAGGTGGGAGGCCAGCGGGCGCAGGGAGGGTTGCTGGTGCGCATGGGGCCCGGCGGGTGCCTTACCTCCCTTGGTGGCCCAGCCGGTGGTCGGCCTGCGCCGTCTCTGCCGCTTGCCAGCTACGCCTCAGCCGGCGCAGGGGGCGGCACCACGCATGCGCGGCGCTCCCGGGCAGGGAAGGTCCTCGACTTACGACCGGTTGGGTAGTCCTCAACTTACGACCGGTTGGGGGTCGCGGCATTAAAAAGGTTGAGAACCACTGTTGTACAGTATGTTGTAGGTTACTTTTGATTTTTTTTCTTCTGGGGCTGCTGGGTCTTTTGGTTTACTTAAGGATGTGTAGGATGGCTTTAGCTGGTTTGTGTGCTGGGGGTATTTGCTTAACTTAGTGTGCTAAAGAATGAGGAAACTGAGGTTTAAGAGGAGTGAGGAGTTGCTGGTGCTTAAGAAGCTGACTTTGATCCTTGGAGCTAAGAATTAATGATTTTATTTGGCAAACTCATGGAGCTGCACTAATAATTCTGTCCATCCCGGATGTTTGCACACTGGAGATCATCATTTGAAGGCATTACTGACCAGAAGCCCAACCCTGGTGGCCAAAATCTTCCTGTTTTAAATCAGTCTTCTCCAAGGCTGGTTCCTCCAGTTGTCATTCTAACGTTTGTGGGCATCCTGGCCAGATCCGTGAAGTTCTGGCTTACCTAGCAAGGCAAATTATACATGAGTAACAGAATAATAGAATTGGAAGGGACCTTGGAGGTCTTCTAGTCCAACGCCCCGGTCAAACAGGGGGCTCTAGACCAAGGGTCTTCAAACTTGGCCCTTTTATGACTTGTGGACTTCAACTCCCAGAATTCCTTAGCCAGGCATTGAGGACCTGTAGATTGGGTGGATCAGAAAGAGGGTTGAGAAAATATCTACAGACCTCTCATATCTTGGACATGAATTGTTTCAACTCCTCCCCTCAAGACACCACTATAGGGCATTGCATGCCAAAATAACCAGACACAAAGGCAGTTTTGTCCCCCATGCCATCGTTTTGCTAAGCAACTAATTACCACAGCGCGTCTTATGCCTAAGGACAGGGGTCTTCAAACTTGGCCCTTTTATGACTTGTGGACTTCCAACTCCCAGAATTCTTCAACCAGGCACGCTGGCTGAGGAATTCTGGGAGTTGAAGTCCACAAGTCATAAGAGGGCCAAGTTTGAAGACCCCTGCCCTAGCCTAGACCAGGGGTAGGCAACCTTGGCTCTGTTATGACTCATGGACTTCAACTCCCAGGATTCCTGAGCCAGCGTACCTGACTGAGGAATTCTGGGAGTTGAAGTCCACAAGTCATAAGAGGGCGAAGTTTGCAGACCCCTGTCCTTAGGCATAAGAAAGCGCTGTGGGAATTAGTTGTTTAGCAGAACGATGGCACGGGGGACAAAACTGCCTTTGTGTCTAGTTATTCTGGCCTGCAATGCCCTATAGTGGTGTCTTGAGGGGAGGAGTTGAAACAGTTTATGTCCAGGATACGAAAGTTCTGTGGATATTTTCCCTACCCCTGGCCTAGACCATTTCAGACTGTTAGATTTGCAAATGAAAGCTTTGCTGCAGCTATGTTACTGGCCATTTTTTATTCTGTTGCAGTCCTCTTTCTGTTGCTATATCTTGCACTTTTTTGCCATAGCCAGCTATGACTGGGCCCAAAACCTGTTAGAAATTCTGTATATAGCCCTATAGAGCACAAACGATGCACCGTCGACATGTGCTTTACTTCTCGCCGTTAAGCAGAAAAACACATGTGGACAGTGCACTCTGTCCCGTAGGGCTATATACAGAATTTCTAACACAGACAAATGGCTGTCCAATCTCTGCTTAAAAAACCCTCCAGGGTTGGAGCACCCACAACTTCTGGAGGCAAAGACATTCCACTGATTAATTGTTCTCGCTGTCAGGAAATTATGAGCCTCCTTTGGTGTCCAAAAATCATCTCGACTGGATCTGTCACGGATGGGGCAGGGTCTTCCCCAACCTGTCGCCTTCTGGACACGCTCAGAGCGCAACGTCCGAGGTTGGATCAGGTTTTTTTTTTTGTCTGTTGCCTGTGAGTCTTTTTGTTGAGGTTTTGCCTTCTGTCCTTCTAGGGGTTGAGGTGAGCGGGAAGGATGTTCTCATCCGTGAAGCCCTATGAAAATCAGCGGGTACTCATCTTTGAAGAAGGATTGTCAGAGGAGGAAGATCCTGTTTGAAGATCCGCTCTTTCCAGCCAACGATGACTCGCTCTTCTACAAGACTCGGATTCAGGGGATACAATGGAAGCGACCCAAAGTAAGGCCAACGGGGGAGATGGGTTCTGAAATTGGTCGGGGGTCTTCATCTCTGAGACGTTCAGTGCTCAACCGTGCTCGATGGGACCGTGTCACTTTGAACTTGTCTTTTTCTCTCTCTCTCTCACTCTCATTTCCTTCAGCCTTATATCCGATTCCCTAATCAGAGGAGCTTGATCATAATCGAGAGAAGAGGATATTTGTAGCTCGGGGTTGAACTGTGGGGTCCCCAGTGCTCTCTCTGAGCTGGATGGTTTTCTTGCAGACATTTCATGAGCCAACTAGGTAACATCATCAGTGCCAGAAGGGAATTGGGAGAAGAGGAGGAGGAGGAGGAGGAAAGCTGTGGAGTCCTTGGTGCTCTCTGAACTTGGTGGTTTTCTTACAGACAGTGCATTACCCAACTAGGTAACATCATCAGTGCTAGAAGGGAGTGGGGTTTAGGAGAAAGAGAACAGTGGGCTCCTTTATACTCTTTGAGCTTGGATATTTTCTTGTAGACATTTCATCGCCCAGCTAGGTAACATCATCAGTGCTAGGAGTGGGGTTTGGGGTTTTTTTGGGGGGGAAGGAGGAGGACTGTGGAGTCCTGGGTGTTGCAGACATTTTCTTGCAGACATTTTACCACCTAAGTAAGTTGCACCATCAGCGCAAGGGAGGGTGGATTTTGGTCCCTATTTATATCCAGTAGTTTGACCTCCTTCCAGTATAGGTGGGGATGTGTTTTTTCTTCTGGATAGTTTTCTGTTTGCTTGTTTGTCCAGCGTTAATCCCTGCTTCTCCAATTTTGGCCCATTTTGCAAACTTTCCTGCCACCGTTGTTAAGCGAATCTCTGCAGGCGTTAAGTTAGTAACACGGTTGTTAAGCGAGTCTTGGTTTCCCCGTTGACTTTGCTGGACAGTAGGTCACAAAACATGACCCCTCGGGACACTGCAACCGTCGTAAATACGAGTCGGTTGCCAAGTGTCTGAATTTTGGTCCCCTGACCGTGGGGAGACAGAGACAGTTGTCTGAAAAAACGTTTGTAAGCCACTTCAATGCTGTTGTAACTTTGGTCGCTAAATGAGTGGGTCATAAGTCGAGGACTACTACCATTCCCAGATCTGGGTTATTTTTCAAGCTTCCTGCATCCCCTCCCACAACGGGTCTTGCTGTGGTGATCTCCTTGGGAATCTCCCAGCCTTTTTAATGCGTGGATTGCACAGCCTGAATGACTGCATTTTTGTTTTGTGTGTGTGTGTGTGTTTTAAACAATGATGCAATTGTCCATCTGAAAAGAGAAATGTCTGTCTCTCTCAGCTGCACCCTCCAGACAAAAAAAAAATCATTTCAAATTCAGAGAGAACAACGCAGGCCTTGTCTGGGTTTTGGTGGAGAATGTGAAGGCTGGGGGGGGGGGGGGAAGAGAAGATCCCACGTGAACAGACCGTAATTTGATGTCAGTTCTAATTGAAGGCGTTTGTGCATCCTTGGTACTTTCTCTTATTTGTTTATTGTTCCTGCTGTGATCACGTTTTTAATGTTTTTTACATTCTTGTTCTTAAGAGGTTGTAAGCCGCCCGGAGTCGCTGGTAGCAAGATGGGTGACGTATACATTTAATAAATGAATAAAAACGTCATATTTTGCCCCCCCCCCGTCCTTCAATCAGATGCTTTCTTGGGAATCCAGAAAACAACTGCCCTCATCCCTAAGTAGGATGACCATTGGTTGGGAAAGGGTTTTGATGATCCTTTTACAAGATGATTTGGTCCCTCCTTTGATTCCCCCAAAGGGACACAGGCAGTCCTCAACTTACAACAGTTCAGGAGAGAAGCAACCTAGAACTAAGGAGAAACTTTCTGACAGTGAGAACAATTAACCAGTGGAACAACCTGCCTCCAGAAGCGGTGAATGCGCCAACACTGGAAGTTTTTAAGAAGAGACTGGACAGCCATTGGTCTGAAATGGTGTAGGGTTCCTGCCTGAGCAGGGGGTTGGACTAGATGACCTCCAAGGTCCCTTCCAACTTATTATTATTATTGTTGTTAATTGCGAAGTCGTATCCGACCCATCGCGATCCCATGGACAACGTTCCTCCAGGTCTTCCTATCCTCTACCATCTTCTGGAGTCCATTTAAGTTCATACCTACTGCTTCAGTGACTCCATCCAGCCATCTCATTCTCTGTCGTCCCCTTCTTCTTCTTCTTCTTCTTCTTCTTCTTCTTCTTCTTCTTCTTCTTCTTCTTCTTCTTCTTCTTCTTCTTCTTCTTCTTCTTCTTCTTCTTCTTCTTCTTCTTCTTCTTCTTCTTCTTCTTCTTCTTCTTCTTCTTCTTCTTCTTCTTCTTCTTCTTCTTCTTCTTCTCTCTTCTCCTTCTCCTTCTCCTTCTCCTTCTCCTTCTCCTTCTCCTCCTCCTCCTCCTCCTCCTCTCCTTCTCCTTCTTCTTTTTCTTTTTCTTCTTCTTCTTCTTCTTCTTCTTCTTCTTCTTCTTCTTCTTCTTCTTCTTCTTCTTCTTCTTCTTCTTCTTCTTCTTCTTCTTCTTCTTCTTCTTTTTCTTCTCCTTCTCCTTCTCCTTCTCCTTCTCCTTCTCCTTCTCCTTCTTCTTCTTTGTTAGTTGGGAAGTCATGTCCAACCCATTGCAACCCCATGGACAACATTCCTCCAGGACTTCCCATCCTCTACCATCTTCCGGAGTCCATTGAAGGTTACACCTCCTGCTTCAGGGACTCCCTCCAGCCACCTCCTTCTCTGTTGTCCCCTTTTTCTCTTGCTCTCCATCTTTCCCAGCATTAGGCCCTTCTCCAGGGAGTCCTTCCTTCTCATTAGGTGGCCAAAGGACTTGAGTTTCCACTTCAGGATCTGGCCTTCTAAAGAGCAGTCGAGATTGATCTCCTCTAGGACTGACCGGTTGGATCGCCTTGCAGTCCAGGGGACTCGCAGGAGTCTTCTCCAGCACCAGAGTTCAGAGGCCTCCATTCTTCGGCGCTCGGCCTTTCTTATGGTCCAACTTTCTTATGGTCCAACTTTCACAGCCATACATTGCAACTGGGAAAACCATGGCCTTGACTGTACGCACTTTTGTTGGCAGGGTGATGTCTCTGCTTTTTAGAATGCTGTCTAGATTTGCCATAGCTTTCCTCCCCAGGAGCAAGCGTCTTCTAATTCCTTGGCTGCAGTCCCCATCTGAGGTGATCTTGGAGCCCAGGAAGATAAAATCTGTCACCACCTCCATTTCTTCCCCATCTATTTGCCAGGAATTGAGAGGGCTGGATGCCATGATCTTGGTTTTCTTAATGGCAATCAGGCTAATCTAACCACACCAAATCCCAGCACCTTGCATAACAATGGAAATTCTGGTCTGGGCATAAATTGAGGACTTCCTCAATGCAATGATGATGATTGCAGCATCCTAGGATCATGTGATTGCCATCTGCAACCTTCCCAGACGGCTTCTGACGAGCCAAGTCAAAGGAGGAAGCTAGATTCGCTTAATGACTGCACGTTTTGCTTAACAACTGCAGTGGTTGGCTTAACATTTTTGTTGGCAGGGTGACGTCTCCGCTTTTCAGTATGCTGTCTAGATTTGCCATAGCTTTCCTCCCCAGGAGCAAGCGTCTTTTAACTTCAGTTCATTTAGTGACTGTTCGAAGTGACAACGGCACTGAAAAAAGTGACTTATGACCGTTTTTCACACTTACGACCGTTGCGGTCCCGTGATCAGAAGTCACATGCTTGGCAACTGGCTTGTATTTATGACGGTTGCCGTGTTCTGGGATCATGTGATCCCCTTTTGTGACTTTCCGACAAGCAAAGGTAATGGGGAAGCCCGATTCACTTAACAACCGGGTTATTATCAACTGGAGTGATTCGCTTTTACAATTGGGCTAAGAAAGGTCGTAAAATGGGGCAAAACTCTCTTAACCAATGTCACGCTTAACAACAGAAATCTTGGGCTCAATTGTCGCCATAAGTTGAGGACTACCTGTAGAGAGAGAAAAAAGGGGAAGGCGTTCAGAAGGCAAGCTGCAGAAATTTGGGACTTCTGGTTCACAGAATCAAATTCCACAACTGCATTAGCGCTGAAGTTGTTGGCTGTGACTGTGTAGTTAATGAATGGTGATGGATTCCCACAGTTCTCAACAGTTGCCCAGTTCAAGGGAAGCCGGCTTGGCAGATAAATCCATTCGGAGTGACTTGCCACTGTTACTCCAGAGGCAGCTCTCCAGATGTTCAGCAGATGCTGCTGTGTACCAAACCTGTTTATATTTTAAATATTGAATGTCTTGAGGCCTGAGGCAAGGATTCGTCTCCCAGCATGGCTGGGTAAATGAAATTCTAGAAAATGAAAACATTTGTATGCAGAGAGAGAGAAAGAAGGAGGGAAGGGTGGGAGGGGAAGAATGGAAGGGAAAGGAAAGGATTGACAGGAAGAAAGGAATGAATGGGAAGGAAGGAAGGAAGGAATGGATGGGAAGAGGGATGGAAGGAAAGAAGGAATGAGTGCATGGAGAGAAGGACGGGAAGGAAGGAAGGAATGGATGGGAAGAGGGATGGAAGGAAAGAAGGAATGGGTGTATGGAGAGAAGGACGGGAAGGAAGGAAGGAATGGGAAGAGGAATGGAAGGAAAGAAGGAATGAGTTTATGGAGAGAAAGACAGGAAGGAAGGGAGGAATGGATGGGAAGAGGGATGGAAGGAAAGAAGGAATGGGTGTATGGAGAGAAGGACGAGAAGGACAGGAAGGAAGGAAGGAATGGAGAAAAGGACTGGAAGGAAGGAATGGATGGGAAGAGGGATGGAAGGAAAGAAAGAATGAGTGCATGGAGAGAAGGACGGGAAGGAAGGAAGGGATGGGAAGAGGGATGGAAGGAAAGAAAGAATGAGTGCATGGAGAGAAGGACGGGAAGGACGGGAAGGAAGGAAGGAATGGAGAGAAGGACTGGAAGGAAGGAAGGAATGGGAAGAGGAATCGAAGGAAAGAAGGAATGAGTTTATGGAGAGAAAGACGGGAAGGAAGGAAGGGATGGATGGGAAGAGGGAAGGAAGGAAAGAAGGAATGGGTGCATAGAGAGAAGGACGGGAAGGAGGGAATGGGTGGGAATAGGGAAGGAAGAAAGGAAGGGAGCAAAGAAGGAAGGCGTGGATGGACAGGCAAGGAGAGAAAGAAAGGAGTGGACGGACAGAAGGACAAGAAGAAAAGGAAGGAAAAGGGAGGGAGGGAGGGAAGGAAGGAATCTACTGCTATTGTTTTTGTCAAACAGAAAAGTTGAATAGATTCCAGAGTAGAAAAAAAAAAATCCATGGCGAAGTCAAAGAAAAGGGGGTGGAACAGGAGCAGGAAATCAGGATCAGATCAGCAAAACTAAAACCATCCTGGCTTGCTCCAAAGAGCCTTGAAAGCCAGCTTTCTCCCCCCCCCTCCTCCACCACAACCCCCCCCCCAAGCAGATGCTTGGAGGATTTTGACACATGGAAAGCAGCCAGTTTACAGGGAGCAGTTTTGAAGCCTTAGAAGAGCCCAAACAAGGAAATTCAGGGAAAAATAGCCCAGCAACTGTTGACAATTTGCAATAGATTGACAAAAATGTCTGGCCCCGTTCCTTTTTTTATAAGAAGGGAACAATGATGCGGTCTACGCAAAACTGCCTTTAAACCGCCTTGGATCCTGATTACTTCCTTTGTGCACAGATCTGGGCAGTTTTCTTCTCAGAATTAGCAAAATGGCTTCCATTGGCCAGATGTTCTTTCCCACTTGGATGGAAACTAATCAAGGTTGGACTAGATGACCTCCAAGGTCCCTTCTGTTGTTGTTGTTGTTGTTATTATTATTATTATTGAGAGAAGCAACCTAGAACTACAGAGAAATTTCCTGACAGTAAAAACAATTAATCAGGGAAAGGATTGGCTTCCAGAAGTTGTGGGTGCCCCATCACTGGAAGTTTTTAAGAAGAGACTGGACAGCCATTTGTTTGGAATGGTATAGGGTTCCCTGCCTGAGCAAGGGGATGGACTAGAAGACCTCCAAGGTCCCTTCCAACTCTATTATTCTGTTATATTCTGTTACTTGTCCTGTTGTAGCTTCCTTGGAGATCTCCTGGTGGTTTCCAGTCCGAAGAGTAATCAGGTCTGGCCCCGCTTCCGTTTTTAAAATCAACCAAAATCCACTCAGGCCTACACTGAATTGGCCTGCAAAATCAACTGCTGAATTATATTGCTGAGTTAAAAATCAACAGCAATGCAGGTGTGGAGTAAATTGTTATTAGCTGGTTAGTGCAGGATGCCTTCACTTTTTGAGTCACAATTTGCTTTCCAGTGTAAATGCAGGTTGTGAACCAGAGTTTATGGCTTGGCCTGTGCATACACTCATCCTGGTGTCTTTGATCGACCACAAATATTTGTGACGTGTGAGGGAGTGAAAAGTTGGCCTAGTTCAGTCTTTCTCAAGGCTGGCAACTTTTAAGAGGCGTGGACTTCAACTCCCAGAATTCCCCAGCCAGCCTTGCTGGGGAATTCTGGGAGTTGAAGTCCACTCTTTGAAAATCTGCCCACTTTGGGAAACACTGCATTAGAGGGTAGATCTAGTTAAGAAAAAAAAAAAGAGGCAGTTTCAGAGTGGCTGTGTTTCCTCCAGCCATTTTAGACAAAGACCCACAGCAAAAGATTTATTATTTTTTTAATTGGAAAGTTTTATAAAAATTACAGTATACACCCCAAAAAACCCCCACCCTAAACCCCCCCTCTCCCTCCCCCACTTCCCAGAGCTGAGTACAGGGTTACAAATATAATAATCAAACTCTAACTAACATTAACCAACTATATAAATAACCAAGTCCATAATGCGCTTTAACTCCCCTTTAACCTAGGTATAAACAAATTAAAAATAAACATAATAATATAAACAAGTCGATATTATTAAACAATACACTATCCAAATTGTTAAACAATACTAATATTAAAAATAATAATAAAACTAATAAAAATTCTGCTATAATAAACTATTATTAATAATAATACTCTAAAATTTACTCATAAACTAGAATCAGGGGTTCTCAACCTTGGCAACTTTTAAGACTTGTGGACTTCAACTCCCAGAATTCCTCAGCCAGCAAAGTCTTAAAGTTGCCAAGGTTGAGAACCCCTGAACTAGATGGAACTTTTTAGTCCCATATTTATTCTGAATATAATCTATCCATCTTCTCCAGACCGAAATGTATCTTTATTATTCTTAAACCCTTTTCTTAGTACGAAAAAAGCAGGCTTGGCTTTTAAGGGAAGTTCTTCTTCCAACACATCCTACCTGCTTTAGCTTCACATCTCAGGTATGCAGAAAATCCGGTCGGACTTGGGGTCAAAGATTACAAGGAGACAATCGATTGCTAGAAGATGAATCCCTGGTAAAGTTCAGCTGCCTTTCCCAGGGGTTGCCAAGTTCTTTTTTTCTGAGCTCCAGGCTGGAGGGGAAAAAGAAAAAAAAAAAAGAACTGGACCGAAAGTGCATCTGTTGTCTCAAGAGATTGCAGTTCTACATTATATTCAATAAAGAATAAGCTTGCTCCATTAGACAAGGAGCGGTTCTCGGATTAGATGTGATGATAAGGTGACCTCCAAGGGCAGAGTGAGCTTCTTGGAAGCCCCTTGTTTTAGCTGAGTCTATTGAATCCAGAATGAGCTGCTCGGAAGTCCCTTGTTTTAGCCGGGGTACCAAATTCAGAATGAGCTCCTTGCAAGTCCCTCACTTTAGCTTGGCTACCAATGAGCTTCTTGGAAGTGAGTGAGCTTCTTGGGAATCTCTTATTTTAGCTGGGTTACCAAATCCAGAACGAGCTTCTTGCAAGCCCCTTGTTTTAGCTTGTTCTATCCCAGCCTATAGCCATCCTTGTTAAAGGCACAAGGACCAAACCCCTATTGATAAGATAGGCTGGAGACTTTAAAACAAAACAAACCCCTTTTAATATGGGTGACAAACTGCTAAATAGTCCAAAACGCAAACAGCAAAACTCAATCCAAATGAAGGAAATAGTCCACAGGAAACACGATGCAAACAGAAGAGTAGTCACAAGCAAGACGAACAGACCAGGATTCCAAGAAGTACTTTGCAAACGGTTGCCTTCAGCAACCAGCACCTCCTCTTTTTATACAGCAGTCCCTCTCAGTGCCTTCTTCTTTTACTCTGGAATTGCCATATTGACTGCTGCTGATTTACTCTCGCTAACTGACGACGTGTGCGAGCATCCATTAGCAAGTCCATCAGGTGTGAGTCTTCTGAGTCTGACTCATTCTCCTCACACAGCTGAGCTTCATCAGGAACACGACTGGAGGGCCCAGGCTCTGCATCCAACCGTGAGCCCTGTAATTCATCAGAGCCTCCCTCTGCCCCTGACGGCCCTTCAAATGCCTCCTCCACCTCCTCCTCAGATTCCTCAGACTCCGCTGTTGGGAGCACAGGCTGGCACGGAATCACAACATAGCTTGGCTATCAAATCCAGAATGAGCTTCTTGGACATTTCTTATTTTAGCTGGGCTACCAAATCCAGAACGAGCTGCTCGGAAGTCCCTTATTTTAGTTGGGCTACCAAGTCCAGAATGAGCTTCTTGGAAGCCCCTTGTTTTAGCTGAGTCTATCGAATCCAGAATAAGCTGCTTGGAAGTAGGGTGAACTTCTTAATGGAAGCCCCATATTTTAATTGGTCTACTAAATCCAAAACGAGCTGCTCGGAAGAATTCAGCTGGAAGGGACCTTGGAGGTTTTCTAGTCCAGCCCCCTGCTCAAGCGGAAGAACCTATAACATCTCAGACAGGTGAATGTCTAGTCTCTTCTTTAAAATCTCCAGTGATGGAGCGCCCACGATTTCTGAAGGCAACTTCTGTTCCACTGGTTGGTTGTCCTCACTGTCAGGAAGTTTCTCCTTAATTATAGAATGAGCTTCTTGGAACCCCCTTCTTTTAGCTCGGCAACCAAATCCAGAATCAGCTTCTTGGAAATTGAGTGAGCTTCTTATGGCTCCTTATTTTAGTTGGGCCCTGGACTGCAAGGCATTCAAACCGGTCAGTCCTAGAGGAGGTCAACCCCGACTGCTCTTTAGAAGGCCAGATCCTGAAGTTGAAACTCAAATACTTTGGCCACCTAATGAGAAGGAAGGACTCACTGGAGAAGAGCCTGATGCTGGGAAAGATGGAGGGCAAGAGAAGAAGGGGACGACAGAGAAGGAGGTGGCTGGATGGAGTCCGTGAAGCAGGAGGCGTGAGCTTCAATGGACTCCAGAAGATGGTAGAGGACAGGAAGGCCTGGAGGAACGTTGTCCATGGGGTCGCGAGGGGTTGGACACGACTTCGCAACTAACAACAACAAAAACCAAATCCAGAATGAACTTCTTGCAAACTGACAGATTTTAGCAGAGTTACCAAAGCCAGAATTTACAGCTTTAATTCAGTGCCGGGGATGGGGGGGAAGTAATGTAAAATAAAATAAAAAAAATAAGTGAGGTACAGAAGCGGAGAAAATACGAGACAGTCTGACTTCCTCAAATTAGTTTTCTTCTCTCGTTCCAATTTGGGCTGAATTCCAAGCAAATACTCTGATGGAATTTAAAGCTGTCTAAGGATTCAGCTCACGGCTTTAGAGGCTGGCGGATATTTTACGGCTGGAAAACTGTGACAGGGTGCAGCTTGCTGAAGGAAGCATACTACATCTAATCCCCAGCTTACAACCAATCGTTTAGCAACCGTTCCAAGTTAAAACAGTGCTGAAAAAAGTGATTAACGGTTGGTCCTCACGATTTTGACCGTTGCAGCATCCCCAGGGTCAACGTTTGGATGCTTGGCAACCAGCATACATTTATGATGGTTGCAGCATCCCAAAGTCATGTAATCACCATTTGCAACCTTCCAAGCCAGCTTGTGACAAGCAAAGGGGTTGTCGGATTGTGTTAATGATTGCGTGATTCACTTAACAACCGCAGTGTTAAGTTAGCTCAGGAGTCTTCAAACTTGGCCCCTCAATGACTTGTGGACTTCAACTCTCAAAATTCGTGAGCCAGCATGGGGGAACTGTGGCTCCTTTATGACTTATGGACTTCAACTCCCAGAATTCCTCAGCCAACATGGGGGAACTATGGCCCCTTCATGACTCGCGGACTTCAACTCCCAGAATTCCTCAGCCAGCATGGGGGAACTATGGCCCCTTCATGACTTGCAGACTCCAACTCCCAGAATTCCTCAGCCAGTGTGCCTGGCTGAGGAATTCTGGGAGTTGACGTCCACAAGTCATAACAGGGCCGAGTTTGAAGACCCCTGATTTAGCCTCTTTATCACTTCTATGAACTGATCAGGATGTACCTACTGTATAAATAATTCAAGGTGGTGAACGTACCTAATACACTGTTCTGGCAAAATGTGTTGTATGAAGCGACACAACCCTCCAGCCTATATATCCAGAGTTCAGTTGGTCTTTTAATGCCCCAAACGTAGTTGGAAATCAAGGTTGAATAGTTGGGTTCACTGCATTGTGCAGTAATTTGGGAGTCTGCTTGGCCCCGTGCTGTCTTCAGCAATGTTGGGTTGTCTTCAAACTTGGCTGCTTCAAGGCTTATCGTGAGGCCCCTGGAGGGAAGACATCCCGCTTCGTTTGTTGACTCGACTTGGGCGTAATAAACTTTCCCTTGGTTTCTCCTAGCAAACGTTGCTTACAATTTATGACCCGTGAAATGGATTATTAGCTCAACAAGGGAGTGACCTGCAAGCAAACACAATTGATTGCTTCAAACCAAGTGGAGAGAACCCTGAACAACTCTTTAAATTAAGTCAAGGAGACAGATAAGCGGCCCAGTCCTTGTAACTTCCCCTGGAAAATAAAAGGAGTAAAATAACAGTTATTAATTAATTAAATTTGTTTGCCGCCCCAGAGCAGCTTAAGGCATTAAAATGAAATCATAAATAAGTGATAAGGTTTTAATACTCCAAACCAAGAAGGTCAATGATTCTCTCTCTCTCTCTCTCTCTCTCTCTCATTCTCATTCCCTTTTTCTCATTCTCTGTCTTTATTTTCTCTCTCTCATTTCTTCTTTCACTCTCTCTCTTTATTCTCTCTTATTCTCTCTCTCTCTCTCTATTCTCTCCCATTCTCTCTCATTCTCATTCCCTCTTTCTCATTCTGTCTTTATTCTCTCTCTCTTATTCTCTATCTTTATTCTCTCTCTCTTTATCTATTTGTTTTCGTAGATTTTCACGGGTACAGGTACGCAGGTCTTGGCATATTCGGGTCTTTTCCCGTGTAAGATTGAGAGTATCTTGGCGACGTTTCGCCAAGCACTCCACACACCCCCACCAATATATAGAGAGAGACGGCAGCTCCGATCACACTTTGCTCGCACAAGCATGAAGCTGAAGACCCCAGCCTGAAGATGACGAGTGGGACCTCGTCGAAACGTCGCCACGATACTCTCAATCTTACATGGGAAAAGACCTGAATACGCCAAGACCTACACACACACACACATATATTATCTATCTATCTATCTATCTATCTATCTATCTATCTATCTATCTATCTATCTATCTATCTCTATCTGTCAATCATCCACCCATCTATCATTATATAGCCACCTATCTCACAGAAAGTGTCTCTGGGCAGCGTGCAACAATAAATTAAAAACAGTACCTACCTAAAGACAGTCATTGTTAAAATTTAAAACAGATATCATTTAATTTTTTTTTAAAAAAAAAATGGGGATCCTTTGGTTTTTAATGCAAAAACGGCGTGTATGAGAGACTGTGTGTGTGTGTGTTTGTGCCTGGATGCCTATGGCTCCTTAGTGTATTTATCTTATTTGCTAGACTAATCTGAGCATCATCTAAAAATCTTATTTTTGGGGTGCCTGTTCCTCACTTGGCCCAGCAGGTGGCAGCAGCTGGGTGAACATAGGTGGCTTGGCAAGCTAAGCAGGATTGGGTGTGGTTAATGTTTGGATGGGAAAGCACTCGGACACCCTGGGAATTCAGTGTGGACTGAGAAATTGAGAATACTTCCCGGGAGATCAATTCACACAATTACACTCTGTTTTTTAAAATTCTGTGGCATCGTTTTAAGCCCTGAGAACATTGTTCTTTTCATTTCCAGCTCATTTTCTGGCTACTATGAGATGACACACAAGAGTCCTGGATTTACAGTCTGTCGCTTAGTGACCATTCTAAGTTACAACAGGCCCCACAAAAGCTACTTACCACCCTGTTTCAAAGTTAACAACCCCTGCAGCACCCCTATGGTCATTGGCCATATAACTGACACAAAGACCTGACAGAATGGGAAGCAGGCCCATGGCCTGCAGGGACCCCAAGGGATGGGAAACAGAGTTTAGGGCAGGGGTCTTCAAACTTGGCCCTTTTATGACTTGTGAACTTCAACTCCCAGAATTCCTCAGCCAGCGTGCCTGGCTGAGGAATTCTGGGAGTTGAAGTCCCCAAGTCATGAAGGGGCCATAGTTCCCCCGTGCTGGCTCAGGAATTCTGGGAGTTGAAGTCCCCAAGTCATGAAGGGGCCATATTTCCTCCATTTTGGCTAAGGAATTCTGGGAGTTGAAGTCCCCAAGTCATGAAGGGGCCATAGTTCCCCCGTGCTGGCGGAGGAATTCTGGGAGTTGAAGTCCCCAAGTCATGAAGAGGCCATAGTTCCCCCGTGCTGGCGGAGGAATTCTGGGAGTTGAAGTCCCCAAGTCATGAAGGGGCCATAGTTCCCCCGTGCTGGCGGAGGAATTCTGGGAGTTGAAGTCCATGAGTCATGAAGGGGCCATAGTTCCCCCATGCTGGCTGAGGAATTCTGGGAGTTGAAGTCCATAAGTCATGAAGGGGCCATAGTTCCCCCATGCTGGCTGAGGAATTCTGGGAGTTGAAGTCCATAAGTCATGAAGGGGCTAAGTTTGAAGACCCCTGGTTTAGGGGATGGGGGAGACCTGGGCAGGCCCAGGGTAGCCTCTGCGCTTTGTCTCCCAGGGCAAGGCACCCTGTGTTCCTCTTAACAACCCTCACGTTCATTTAATGACCACATCCAGGAGAACAGAAATGGGGGGGGGCGTTAGTATGGCGATCATGTCAGCACTTCGCTTAATGGACCTCATGACTTTCAACCGTAATGGGCTGTCTCCATTATGGTCATTAGTCAAGGATATTTGTCATTTATGATTCCCACTTTTTGAGGTAGCAAATAATGGAAATCCTGACCGTGAGGACAGTTAACCAGTGGAACAACCTGCCTCCCGAAGTTGTGGGTGCTCCAACACTGGAAGTATTTAAAAAGAGACCGGACAGCCATTTGTCTTGAAATGGTAGGAGTTTCTCCTGCTTGAGCAGGGGGTTGGACTAGATGACCTCCACGGTCCCTTCCAACTCTGTTATTCTGGAAGTAATTAAGGAATAAAGTAGCCAACTTTCAGAAAAAAATAGAGAAAAACCACATTTGTGTCCCTGTGGTTGCCAAGGAAACGACATAACTCAGTGCAGAAGGACAGAAGAATCCAGCTTGACTCAAGAGAAATTTAATCTTATCTTTATGACCCGACAGTTTGTACTTGAGCGACTCCCGCAGAATAAACAAATACAGCAAAAGAAAAATCATTTCCTGCTGCTAGAAAAAAAAACAAAACCTGCTGAAATACAGTCTGTGGTGAGTGGAAAAGGAATTTTCTTTTCCAGGCATCTGGGTTTCATTTGCTGTTTACGTTTTGTTTTTTCAGAAATCGCAATTTAGTAACCGGTCCTTCTTGGGGTACAGATTTGCTCAAACATGCAGGGGGCTACAGTCTTGGGGCCTCAATGGGTGAGATGGGCAAACTTCCCCTCCCTCTTTTGTTAAAATATAAAATAAAAGAAAGCAGGGGAAATAAGAAGATAATTGTTGATCAGGATAAGAACGACAAAATATAAAATAAAAGAAAGCAGGGGAAATAAGAAGATAATTGTTGATCAGGATAAGAACGACAAAGATTAAACTTACGCATCTTGGCGGCATATTTCTGGTTCAATTTATTTTCTATTCGCCTTATTCAGCCACTCATGGTCGGGCTGGTCTCGTTTCAGCCTGCGTGCCTGCTGGGGAATTCTTGGAGTGGACGGCCATGCAAGCTAGTTGGGGGATTCTGGGAGTAAAATCCATAAAGGAGAATATTTGTCGCTCGGGTCTGAACTGTGGGGTCCTTGGTGCTCTCTGAGCTTGGCTGTTTTCTTGCAAATGTTTCATGACCCAACTAGGGAACGTCATCAGTGCTAGAAGGGAATAGGATTTATGGAGAGGAGGGGGAGGAGGAGGTCGTCTATGGAGTCCTTGGTGCTCTCTGAACTTGGTTGTTTACTTGCAGACATTTCATGACCCAACTAGGGAACGTCATCAGTGCTAGAAGGGGAGGAGGTTTGTGGGGGGGGGAGGAGGAGGAGGAGGAGGAGGAGGAGGAGGAGGAGGGAAAGTACTATGGAGTCCTTGGTGCTCTTTGAACTTGGTTGTTTACTTGCAGACATTTCATGACCCAACTAGGTAACATCATCAGTACTAGAAGGGAGTTGGGGAAGGAGGAGGAGGAAGAGGAGGAGGAGGAGGAAAAGTATTATGGAATCCTTGGAGCTCTCTGAACTTGGTTGTTTTCTTGCAGACATTTCATGACCCAACTAGGGAATGTCATCAGTGCTAGAAGGGGAGGAGGTTTGTGGGGAGGAGGAGGAGGAGGAGGAGGTCGTCGTCTATGGAGTCCTTGGTGCTCTTCGAACTTGGTTGCTTTCTTGCAGACATTTCATGACCCAGCTACGTTACATCATCAGTGTTAGAAGAAAGTAGGGTTGGCTTTCTGTCTATCTACAAGTGCCTTGCTTGCAGAAAACAAACCCCACTCCCTCCTAGCACTGATGATGTCACCTAGTTGGGTCATGAAACATCTGCAGGAAAACCACCCAGCTCAGAGAGCACCAGGGACCCCACAGTGAAGTCCACACAATGCTGGCTGGGGAATTCTGGGAGTTGACGTCCACCCATCTTAACGTTGCCAAAGGCTTGAGAAACAAGCACTGCGCTAGACTGTCTGTCCTGATTTATGATCCTGGAGGAGATTTTAGCTTGGCAGCAGCCTCACTTGAAAAATTATAATGTCTCCTTAATGAAAAACAGACTTTCCTGGCTGAGCCTCCCAAATTGAATTTCTCATCCATGTTAGCTGCACTCATTTTGCTGGGCGACGTCTGGCGTGATGGGAACCAGCCGGCTTTAATCCAGTGAAATTGGGAGGATTTGATGCCAGGCGCAGGAGAAGGGCCCCCTCTCGGCAATCTCCATTCCTTTGCATCCCCCAAAAGACTACAAGATAGTCCTCGAGTTATGTCCGTTGCAGCATCCCCTTTTGCGACTGTCTGACAAGCAAAGTCAATGAGGGAAGCCAGATTCACTTAACAACCGTGTTACTAGCTGAACAACTGCCGTGATTCGCTGGACAACGCTGACCTCGAAGGTTGTAAAATGGGGCCACTTAACTAATGCTTAGCAACTGAAGTTTCTGTCCAGTTGTGGACGTAAGTCAAGGACTTCCTGTAGTTAATTTGGATAGGGGCTAATACTTCACCTACAGGAGACTAGAATAGACTAGACTAGACTAGAATAGAATAGAATAGAATAGAATAGAATAGAATAGATGAGGATGGTGAGACTAGAGTAGACTAGAATAGAATAGAATTACAGAATAGAACAGAGAATAGAATAGAGTAGAAAATAGAACAGAATAGAATAGAAATTAGAATTAGAATAGAACAGTGGTTCTCAACCTGTGGGTCGGGACCCCATTTGGGGTCGAACGACCATTTCATGGGGGTCGCCAAACAACGCAGTCCGCCATTTTCCCCCCCTTTCCTTAGCTGTGCTACTCCCTTTTATTCTATTGGCTTTTGAAAGCCAATAGAATAGACTCTCTTGAACAGAGTCTAATTCTATTGGCTTTCAAAAGCCAATAGGAATTGTCCAGGCTGTCTCTGCCCTGCTGAGCCCGCCCAAAGTCCCATTCTGCAAACGGTGCTGCACCAGTTGAGTAGTCCTCGACTTACGACCGGTTGAGTAGTCCTCGACTTACGACCGGTTGGGGGTCACGGCATTAAAAAGGTTGAGAACCACTGGAATAGAAATACAGAACAGAATATAATAGAAATACAGAACAGAATATAATAGAAATACAGAACAGAATATAATAGAAATACAGAACAGAATAGAACAGAAAATAGAACAGAATAGAATAAAATAGCATAGAATAACAGAGTTGGAAGGGACCTTGGAGGTTATCTAGTCCAACCCCCTGCTGAAGCAGGAAAGCCTACACCATTTCAGACAAATGGCTCTTCTTTAAAACTTCCAGTGTTGGGGCATTCACAACTTCTGGAGGCAGGCAGTTCCACTGGTTAATTGTTCTCACTGTCAGGAAGTTTCTCCTTAGTTCTAGGTTGCTTCTCTCCTTGATGAGTTTCCACCCGTTGCTTCTTGTCCTGCCTTCAGGTGCTTTGGAGAATAGCTTGACTCCCTCTTCTTTGGGGCAGCCCCTGAGAGACTGGACAACTGCTATCCTCTCTCTCCCTCCCTCCCTCCCTCCCTCCCTCTCTCTCTCTCTCTCTCTCTCTCTCTCTCTCTCTCTCTCTCTCTCTCTCTCTCACACACACACACACACACACACACACACACACACACACACGTCTGTTTCTTTTTCAGACATGCTTATTTCCCTTAGCAATTCATCCTACAATTTAGCCCTCAGACCCCTGATCATCTTTGTGGCTCTGCTCTCCATGCTGGGCTCAAGTTTGCAGGAAGCCCTTTTGAAGGGCTGAATTAGCAAGAGAAGGAAATTTTCGACGACTCACTGCTTTTTGAATGCGCCTGGAGTAGCAGCCTTCAGCGTCATAGTAAAAAGTGGGCTTTCTCAACATCCTCTCCCAAATGGGGTGGTGGAGATTTTCCAGACAAGGGGGAAAAAAAAAATGAGCAATAACTTGAGATTCTGCACGGTTGATCTGCCAAAGCAGATGTTCTCCATTCTTGCCAATACAGACCGTGATTTGCAAAGAGAAGAACAAAATTAGGGTGTCTTTTTTTTTTTTTTTGCCCTGCAACCTTTCTGGAAAATGATTTATGACAGCACAGAGGACACTTGGTGTTGGACAGAAAAGACTTTGTTCTCCAGGGCGTCATCGGTCACCAAATTGCAGAACTGCATTCATTTTTGTTCTCCACACCCGTTCAGCTTCCCTCTATATGTTATAAATAAATTATTCCTCCCCCTCCCCCACTGATGCAACAATAGAAATATAGAGGAAGTGGATTTAGCCCAGGGGTCTTCAAACTTTGGCCCTTTTATGACTTGTGGACTTCAACTCCCAGAATTCCTCAGCCAGCATGGGGGAACTATGACCACTTTGTGACTTGTGGAATTCAACTCCCAGAATTCCTGAGCCAGCATGGGGGAACTATGACCACTTCATATAGTAATAGTAATAGTAGTAAAGTTGGAAGGGACCTTGGAGGTCATCTAGTCCAACCCCCTGCTCGGGCAGGAAACCCTAAACCATTTCGGACAAATGGCTGTCCAGTCTCTTCTTAAAAACTTCCAGTGTTGGAGCATTTACTGCTTCTGGAGGCAGGCGGTTCCACTGATTAATTGTTCTCACTGTCAGGAAGTTTCTCCTTAGTTCTAGGTTGCTTCTCTCCTTGATTAGTTTCCACACGTTGCTTCTTGTCCTGCCTTCAGGTGCTTTGGAAAATAGCTTAATTCCCTCTTCTTTATGGCAGCCCCTGAGATATTGGAACACTGCTATCATGTCCCCCTTGTCCTTCTCTTCATTAAACTAGACATACCCAATTCTCGCAACCGTTCCTTATATGTTTTAGCCTCCAGTCCCCTAATCATCTTTGTTGCTCTTCTCTGTACTCTTTCTAGAGTCTCAACATCTTTTTTACATCGTGGTGACCAAAACTGGATGCAGGATTCCAAGCGTGGCCTTACCAAGGCATTGAAGAGTGGTATTAATACTTCACGTGATCTTGATTCTATCCCTCTGTTAATGCAGCCTAGCACTGTGTTGGCCTTTTTGGCAGCTGCCGCACACTGCTGGCTCATATTTAAGTGATTGTCTACTAGGACTCCGAGGTCCCTCTCACAGTTACTACTATTGAGCATGGTGCCACCTATGCTGTACTTGTGCATTTGGTTTTTCTTGCCTAAATGTAGAACCTTGCTTTTTTCACCATTGAATTTCATTTTGTTAGTTAGTGCCCAGTGTTCAAGTCTGTCCAGATCCTCCTGTATCCTAAGCCTGTCTTCTGGAGTGTTGGCTATTCCTGCCAGCTTGGTGTCATCTGCAAATTTGATGAGTTCCCCATCTATCCCTTCATCCAAATCGTTGATGAAGATGTTGAAGAGTACTGGGCCCAGAACAGAGCCCTGGGGCACCCCACTACACACTTCCCTCCATATAGATGCAGTTCCATTGAGGACCACTCGCTGAGTACGGCCGGTCAGCCAGCTACGGATCCATCTGGTGGTGGTTCTGTCTACCCCACATTTTTCTATCTTGTCAAGTAGTAGGTTGTGATCTACTTTATCAAATGCCTTACTGAAGTCCAAGTAAATTATGTCCACAGCATTCCTCTGATCCACTAATTTTGTCACTTGGTCAAAGAATGCAATAAGATTTGTCTGGCATGATCTATTTTTGACAAACCCATGTTGGCTTTTAGTAATGACTTTGTTTGCCTCTAGGTGTTCGTTGATTCGTTGTTTGATTATCTTTTCCAGGATCTTCCCAGGTATTGAGGTCAGGCTGATAGGTCTGTAATTTCCTGGATCCATTTTTTTTCCTTTTTTGAGGATGGGAACTACATCAGCTCTTTTCCAGTCCTCTGGTAGTTCTCCTGTGTTCCAGGATCTTTGAAAAATATAGCTCAGTGGCTCCGATATCACATCTGCCAGTTCCTTGAGAACTCTGGGGTGTAATCCGTCTGGTCCTGGCGATTTGAACTCATCTAGGCTGGACAGGTGCTCACTAACGATTTTCTTGCCTATCTTAACTTATGTTTCTGTTTTGTTTTTTATGGCACTATTTTTGATAGGTTGGTCTGTTTTTTCCCTTTGTGTAAAGACAGATGCAAAAAATGAGTTAAATAGTTCTGCTTTCTCCCTGTTGCTTGTCACCTTCTTGCCACTTCCACCCACTAATGGACCAATCATTTCCTTCACTTTTTTCTTGTTTTTTACATGTTGAAAGAAGCTTTTTTTGTTATTTTTGACTTTGGTCGCAAGCCTTAGTTCATTTTGAGCCTTGGCTTTCTTCACTTCATCTTTGCAGGCTCGGGCTATTTGCTGATATTCTGACTTAGTTATGTTCCCCTCTTTCCACTTTCTATATTTGTCCTTTTTATCTTTCAATTTGTCAGAGAGTTCTTTATGCAGCCATGCTGGTTTCTTTTGAGATCTGTTATTTTTCCTCTTTGTTGGTATTGTGCTAGACTATGCTTTTATTATCTCATTTTTCAAAATTTCCCAAGCTTCTTGAGTTGTTTTCCCCTTGAGAATTCTCATCCATGGAATCCTTCCCAAGCCCTCTCTAAGTTTATTGAAATTAGCTCTCTTGAAGTCTAAGACTCTAGTTTGACTGTGTTCTATTGGTTGTGCTTCTATAATGTTGAATTCTAATATTGCATGATCACTTCCTCCCAGGGTTCCTATGGCTTCAACACCGTCTATCATTTCATCTCTGTTAGTGAGAATTAGATCCAAAATGGCTAATCCCCTAGTTCCCTTCTCTACTTTTTGGGAGACAAAGTTGTCTGCTAGGTTTGCCACGAATCTGTTTGATCTTCCACTTGGTGCGGAGTTTGTCTCCCAGTTGATGTCAGGGTAGTTAAAGTCCCCCATTACTATTGTGATGTGCTTCCTACATACCTTAGTTAGCTGACTAGCAAAAAGTTCATCTATTTCCTCTGTTTGGTTGGGTGGTCTGTAGTATACACCTATGGCAATGTCATTTTCCCCCCCTTTTATATTGACCCAAATGCATTCAAGACAGTTTTTATCATTGTTGTACTCTATTTCTGTGGAGATGTAGTTATTTCTTATATAGAGAGCAACTCCACCTCCTCTTTTATTTGGTCTGTTTCTTTTAAATAATTTAAATCCCTCTAGCTGTGTGTTCCATGTGTGAGTTTCATCCCACCATGTTTCCGTAATGGCAACAATATCGTATCTGCCCTCATTAACCTGAATTTCTAGTTCACCCTGTTTGCTGTTCATACTCTGTGCATTGGTGTATAAACATTTGAGTCCTTTGTGGGTGGCCCTGTGTTTCCTTTCTACATAACCTGTGTGGTGCCTGAGTTCCCCTATTGTCTTACCACCTATTTGGTTAGTGCACTTTATATGGCACTCGCTATTAGAGGCTTCATTTTGATTGGTAGCAAGGTTGGTATTCTTGTCCACACACACATCTATGCTACATGCACTGATAGCCCTATAGTTTTTAAATTGCCAGGGACAGGGTTGTTCCGTATCAATTAACTCCCTGTCCCCACTGTTTAGTTTAAATTTCCCTCCAGAAAATCTGTGAATTTATAGCCGAGTAACTCAGTCCCTTTTTTTGATGGATGCAAACCATCTCTTTTGTACATCTTTTGATTGGACCAGCTACTGACATCGTGACTAATATATCCAAAGCCTTCCCCTTTACACCACTCCTTTAGCCACATATTGAATTGTGCTATGCGCTGGCCTTTTCCGTTTTGCTCCTTATACACTGGTAAAACCTCTGAGAAAGTAAGCCTACAGCCTATTCTGCTAAGTTCCTTCCCCAAGCTCTGGAAATCATTCTGCACAGAGAGTACATCTTTTTGGGACAGATCATTAGTGCTTGGGGACTTCAACTCCCAGAATTCCTGAGCCAGCATGGGGGAACTATGACCACTTCATATACTTGGGGACTTCAACTCCCAGAATTCCTCAGCCAGCATGGGGGAACTATGACCACTTTGTGACTTGTGGACTTCAACTGCCAGAATTCCTCAGCCAGCGTGCCTGGCAGAGGAATTCTGGGAGTTGAAGTCCACAAGTCATAAAAGGGCCCCGTTTGAAGACCCCTGATTTAGCCCATGAAGATGGTTTTAAAGGGGGGAGGGTCTCTGCTAACGAGAGGGAGCCTGTTTTTGCAGTGTGCTGAGTCTGGGAAAGAAATGAAAGTCCAAAAAGCTAATGCAATTCTAGGCTGCATTAACAGAGGATAATAATAGTAATAGTAATAACAGTAATAATAGTAATAATAATAAAGTTGGAAGGGACCTGGGAGGTCATCTAGTCCAACCCCCTGCTCAGGCAGGAAACCCTATACCATTCCAGACAAATGGCTGTCCAGTCTCTTCTTAAAAACTTCCAGTGTTGGAGCATTCACCACTTCTGGAGGCAGGTAGTTCCACTGGTTAATTGTTCTCACTGTCAGGAATCAAGATCACGTGAAGTGTTGGTACCACTTTACAAGGCCTTGGTAAAGTCACACTTGGAATACTGCCTCCAGTTTTGGTCACCACGATGTATAAAAGATGTTGAGACTCTGGAAAGAGTGCAGAGAAGAGCAACAGAGACGATTAGGGGACTGGAGGCAAAAACATACGAAGAACGGCTGCAGGAATTGGATATGTCTAGTTTAATAAAAAGAAGGGCTAGGGCTGACATGATATCAAGGTTCCAATATTTGAAGGCTGCCAGAGAGATGGGTGGGGGGGTCAACCTATTCTCCAAAGCACCTGGGGGCAGGACACGAAGCAACAGATGGAAACTAATGAAGGAGAGAAATAACCTAGAAAAGGAGAAATTTCATGACACAGCAGTTAGCCAGCAGAACGACTTGCCTCCAGATGTTGTGGGTGATTCATCACTGGAAGTTTTCCAGAAAAAAAACTGGGCAGCCATTTGTCTGAGACCTTATAGTAGGGTCTCCTGCTTGTGCAGGGAAGTTGGACTAGATGACCTCCAAGGTCCCTTCCAACTCTATTACTCTGTTATGAAGGGGTGGAGAGCCTTCCAGAATTTTATTTCCTTCTGTTTGCTGGTTCTCCCAGAGGCAGGCAAGCTGATTACCAGACACGTCTGAAGGGGATTGGAGGCTAAAGCATTTAAGGAACGGCTGCTGGAATTGGGTATGTCCAGTCTAATGAAGAGAAGGACGAGGGGGGACATGATAGCAGTCTTCCAGTATCTCAGGGGCTGCCCCACAGAAGAGGGAGTCAAGCTCTTCTCCAAGGCGCCTGAAGGCAGGACAAGAAGCAACGGATGGAAACTCATCAACGAGAGAAGCAACCTGGAACTAAGGAGAAACTTCCTGACAGTGAGAACAATTAACCAGTGGAACTACCTGCCTCCAGAAGCGGTGAATGCGCCAACACTGGAAGTTTTTAAGAAGAGACTGGACAGCCATTTTTCTGAAATGGGATAGGGTTTCCTGCCTGAGCAAGGGGTTGGACTAGATGACCTCCAAGGTCCCTTCCAACTTTTATTATTATTATTATCAATCATCGCACAGTCAGCCAGATGTTCAGACTGGATTTGGCATTTTGTCTACTTATCGAGTCCATACCCAGGACCTGGGATAGGCAGATGTGGATGTTTGATGGTATTACAGATATCGTCGCAGGATGGAAGCAGTTCCTAGTAAGGCCGCCTTTTGCAATTGACTAATAGCGAATTTGTCAATGCCAATGGTGTTCAAGTGGTGCTCCAGTTGTTTTGGGATTGCACCTAAGGAGCCTATGACTATTGGTACTACCCTTGCTTGCTTTTGCCACAGTCTTTCTATTTCTATTTGTAGGTCTTTGTATTTTGTGATCTTCTCCAGTTCTTTCTCTTCTATTCTGCTATCTCCAGGCACTGCCACGTCCACTATCCAGACTTTTTTGTCTTTCTTATCGACAATTGTTAAGTCTGGGGTGTTATGTTGCAGGTGCTTGTCTGTTTGAATTCTGAAGTCCCAGAGCAGTTTCATTTTATCATTTTCTATGACTTTCTCTATTTTATGATCCCACCAGTTTTTTATTATTATTATTATTATTATTATTATTATTATTATTATTATTATTATTATTATTATTATTATTATTATTATTATTATTATTATTATTATATCAACAGGATTCTGTGGCCATCTGACCCCAATCGCACCTGTTCTTCTGTCATGGGAAAGATATACTGTAAAATAAGCTGGGTATGGTTTTCTTTTCTGGTTTTTTTTCTTTGAAGTAAACCTACATTTCTGTCCCCAAATGGAAGGATTTTCACCCACCCACCCACAGACACAGACAGACACAAAAATATGATCGCCAGCCCTTGACTTATCCTTGATCAAAACTAATGTGTTCCACACCAGTGTTGACCCGTCCAATAGCTTCCAAGTGCTAGCTCACTGCTTTACAATCTTAACTACTTTAAGATGTGTGTGGACTTCAACTTGGGAATTCTGGGAATTGAAGTCCGCACATCTTAAAGTAGCCAAGGTTGAGAAATCACGTTCTACCTCTCTGTAACTAGCTCTCCCAAGCCAGGGAGAACGGATATTCTGGCCTGCTACCTCTCCAGAATCTTCTGGTTGGGATCTTCTCACTTTCCTTCCTCCTACAACAGGTTGATTGTACTGTAGATGCTGGGTCACCCAGATGGGATCTTTTGCACACAAAATGGGTGAGATCTCCAAAGGGACCAACTTGCCATGTTTTTGACTACCAATTTTGTACACCCAGGCGTGAAGGCAGAATTTCTAGCCACTGGTAGGATATCTCTGCAATGCAAGAAACAGAAATACATCCATTACATCACTTGATTGAGATGGAGTCCATTACTGGCTTCCACTTAGATGCAGTATATCATTGGCTCAGTAAAGTGAATTGTTGGAATAGGACCACGTCATTGACCCGCTTGAGTTACTTCTTGGAACAGAATCATGTCATTAGCCTAATTGAGTTGTTTGTTGGAAAGGGACCCTGTGATTTACCCAGTTGAATTGGTTGTTGGAAGAGGACCACATTATTGACCCAGCTGAGTTGGTTGTTGGAATGGGACCATGTGATTGACCCAGTTGAGTTGGTTGTTGGAACGGGACCATGTGATTGACCCAGTTGAGTTGGTTGTTGGAACGGGACCATGTGATTGACTCAGTTGAGTTGGTTGTTGGAAAGGAACCATGTCACTGACCCAGTTGAGTTGGTTGTTAGAAAGGGACCATGTCATTGACCCAGTTGAGTTGGTTGTTGGAATGGGACCATATTATTGACCCAGTTGAGTTGGTTGTTAGAAAGGGACCATGTCATTGACCCAGTTGAGTTGGTTGTTGGAACAGGACCACATAATTGACCCAGTTGAGTTGGTTGTTGGAATGGGACCATATTATTGACCCAGTTGAGTTGGTTGTTGAAAAGGGACCATGTCATTGACCCAGTTGAGTTGGTTTTTGGAACTGGACCACATCCTTGACCCAGTTAAATTTTTTGTGGGAACAGGGCCACAGTCCAGTCTACTTTGCATGGTTGCTATTGGGAGGGAATATTCAAACTGGAGGAGAGAGGGCTTTTATGTTTCTGTAAGCTAGACCAAAACCGCGGCACGAACGTCTAGCCATCAAATAAATCCATAATGCTTCCTTCCCAGGGTCACCTACCGAAGATGAAGATTGGGGCCAAAATGACCTAAGGCGGTCTTGAACTTCCGCATCCACCTTTTCCCACGCCCACCTCTCCTTGGCTTCAGTGAGTAACCTGTTTTGCTTCTCTCCCTGCAGGACATCTGTGAGGACCCCCACCTCTTTGTGGATGGAATCAGCTCACATGACTTACACCAAGGGCAGGTGGGCAACTGCTGGTTCGTGGCTGCCTGCTCAGCGTTGGCGTCCAGAGAGGCCCTGTGGCAGAAGGTAACCGTTTTGGAAATTGTCGGAAAAAACTATTTGCTTGGCTCCCGCAGCTATGATGACACAATGAACTTAGCCGTCCTGTGAACCGAGCCTTTACAGGTGGTCCTCGATTTACAACCACAAACTGAGCCTAGCATTTCTGTTGCTAAGCCAGACAGCATTGCCCCGTTTGACGACCTTGCTGCAGTTGTTAAGAGAATCACTGCAGTTTGTTAAGTTAGTCACACGCTTGTTTAGCGAATCTGGCATTTCCCCCCATCGACTTGGCTTGTCAGATGGTCGGGAAAAGAGGTCACATGATTCCGGGACAACTGCAACCGTCATAAATATGACTCGATTGCCCAAAAGTCTGAATTTTGATCACGTGATCGTGGGGAATCTTGCGAAGGTCCTAATGTGAAAAACCATCCTAAGTCGCTTTTTTCAGTGCCGTTGTAACTTTGAAGGGTCACTAACTGAACGGTTGTAAGTTGAGGACTATCTGTATGTCAACGCTGCTAACATGGGGTGTTCTTGCTTTGACAACGTGTGGAGATGCAGCCTTTTTCTTCCTTATGCTTTACTCTTAGAATTAGATGATACTGGAGGGAGGAGGAAGAATGTGATGGGAGTTAGTTAGACATAACAATATTGTAATAGTGTGTGAATTCAGTGCTTTTGAAATAAGAGACGATAAGAAATGGCTGGTTGAAGAACTGGAGGGAAAGCCTGCATTTCAAACTAATTGGGGAATGTGATTTATGACTGTTAATTGGAGGAGGGAATTGTGCTTGGATACTATGTGCCCAGGGGAGGGGAATTCAGATTTTGGCTTCGCCTATGTACCTGCCGATGCTATGCTGCTCTAATAAAGATTCTTTAAGGTAAACAATATCTTGAAGTTCTTTGAAGAGTTTCATCTGTCGGAACCATGACAGTGTACTTTATAAGTAACTCAAGGCGGTGAATGGAAAGGAGGGAATATTAGGAATAATAATAATAATAATAATAATAATAGGAACTGCTTCCATCCTGCAATGATACCTGTAATACCATCAAACATCCACATCTGCCTATCCCAGGTCCTGGGTAAGGACTCGATAGGTAGACAAAATGCCAAATCCAGTCTGAACATCTGGCTGACTGTGCGATGATCCATAATAATAAAGTTGGAAAGGGCCTTGGAGGTCATCAAGTCCAACCCTCTGCTCAGGCAGGTAACCCTACACCATTTTGGACAGAAGAAACTGGACAGCCATTTGTCTGAAATGGGATAGGGCAGTGATGGCAAACCTTTTAGAGACCGAGTGCCCAAACTGTAACCCAAAACCCACTTATGTATTGTCGGGTGCCGGGTGGGCGTGGCCCATTGGGTGGGCGTGGCCCATTGGGTGGGCGCGGCTGCGGTGGTAACGGCAGACTGGGTGGGACTAAAAGTTCAATCAGTCAATTCCAACTTGGCGAGATTTTTTTTCCCTGCGAGAAGTTGAAATTGACTGATTGAACCTTTTTTTTTTTTTTTTGCACACGGCGAAAAGGTTTTATAAAACCCAGCTGAAGGCCTAGGACTGCGGCAACGGCACGCGTGCCCACAGAGAGGTCTCTGAGTGCCGCCTCTGGCACATGTGCCATAGGTTCGCCACCAGGGGTATAGGATTACCTGCCTGAGCAGGGGGTTGGACTTGATGACCTCCAAGGTCCCTTCCAACTTTATTATTAATATTTCTAATATTCCTTCCTCTTTTCCCCACAAGCACAACCCTGTGAGGTAGGTTGGGCTGAGAGAGAGAGGGACTGGCTTAGAATCAATGAGATACAAACAAACAAAAAACCCCAGGCATATTTTATTCCAGGATGCACGTTCTCTCATATCCATAGATTTGCAAGCAATTTTTTCTCCCCACGGGATGTAATCTTGTGCTCCTTTTCTGATTGGAAAACTTGTTGGGGAAAAAAGATGGGATATTGATAAATGGTTGCATTGCAGAGTACTTTGCAAGTCATTTGAGGAAAATACACAGGAGACAAAATTAGCTTTATTTTCTTCCTTACCTGGAGGGATGTGCTGCCCTCTAGTGGGTGAAATTCTACCTCTGGAAAATGATAGTTTGTGGTTTTTGTTTTTTTTTTTATAATATTTTATTGATTTTCTCATTTTACAGTTGAATATTTAAAAAGCAAGGTGATGACTGGGTTGATTAATAGTTCAATAGCGTGCTTAAGTCTTTAGTATAAATATCATGTTACAACATCAAATATTTTGTCTCTTTTTTCCATTAATAGCTGCTATCTCATATTGGGCTAGGATAGGGGCTCTTTTATGACTCGTGGACTTCAACTCCCAGAATTCCTCAGCCAGGCATGCTGAGGGGAAATGGAGAGGTTTCCAAGCTGAGCCATGCTGGCTCAGGAATTCTGGGAGTTGAAGTCCACAAGTCCTGAAGGGGCCATAGTTCCCCCATGCTGGCTCAGGAATTCTGGGATTTGAAGTCCCTGAGTCATGAAGGGGCCAAAGTTCCCTCATGCTGGCTCAGGAATTCTGGGAGTTGAAGTCCACGAGTCATGAAGGGGCCATAGTTCCCCAATGCTGGCTGAGGAATTCTGGGAGTTGAAGTCCACGAGTCATGAAGGGGCCATAGTTCCCCAATGCTGGCTGAGGAATTCTGGGAGTTGAAGTCCACGAGTCATGAAGGGGCCAAAACTTCCCCCATGGTGGCTCAGGAATTCTGGGAGTTGAAGTCCACGAGTCATAAAAGAGCCAAGGTTGCCTACCCCTGGGCTAGTATAAATCTTATTATTATCAACTAAATAAAAACATCTTTGTTACAGTTGCCAAGATGTACAAGTAGCCCTCAACTTATGACTCAGAATTTACGAAAGAAAGACAGTTGCTAAGTGAGCTTTGCTTTATTTTATGACCTTCCTTGCCGCATCGGTTAAGTGAACCACTCCAGTTGTTAAGTCAGTAACACAGTTGTGAAGGGAATCTGGCTTCCCCACTGATTTTGTTTGTCAGAAGGTCGCAAAAGGGGATCACGTGACCCCGGCATGCTGCGACCGTCATAAAGGTGAGTCAGTTGCCCAGCGTCCGAATTTCAATCACATGACTGTGGGGATGCTGCGACGGTCGTAAGTGTGAAAAACGGTCATAAGTGCCGTCGTAACTTTGGACGGTCACTAACCGAACAGCTGTAAGTTCTTGTGTGGGGGGGAAAGGAGGAGGAGGGAAGAAGTGTTGGATATATTCACTGCCTTGAGTTCTTTGTAAAAAGAACCAAGGCTGGATACAAATTAAAAAAATAAATTATTAATTCATAGCCACGGGGCGCTGCAGCCAATCATAAAATGAGGACTGGGCGCCAAGCGCCCCCAATGCAATAACATGATCGTTGGGTGCTCGTGTTGGGGTGTCTAGGTGTGTGTTTGTGTGTGCATAGCAGTTGTGAGTTCAAGAATGGATCGTAAAATTGGGGGACTGTTGTCACCTAGAATGTTCGTGAAGCGACCAGTCATAAGTCGAGGACTGTCTGCATCTTGCTTCAGGCCCCCTTCCTCTATGTCAGGGGTTGTCAACCTTGGCAATTTTAAGACTTGGGGACTTCAATGCCCAGAATTCCTGAGCCAGCAGGGGGGAACTATGGCCCCTTCATGACTCATGGACTTCAACTCCCAGAATTCCTGAGCCAGGAAAGCTGGCTGAGGAATTCTGGGAGTTGTAGTCCACAAGTCTTAAAGTTGCCAAGATTGGAGACTTCTGCTCTATGTTCTCACAGCCTCCCTGTTTGGTCCTGGGGGATCTTATTCGAGTAGAGGAAGAAACTCCCCGGCGTCTTATTAGTTGACATCTTCCTCTTCCTCTCTGGACTCCGAGATCCCTTCTGGCTTGTTTGCTCAACGTGGATTTTCCATCGTGGCCTTTTGAGCTGAAGGGGAGGAAAAGCGCTCGGTGGTGCTCGTTGCCCTGAAGGGAGAAGCTTCCAGAGCTTTTATGAATGTGGATGTTTTGGAAATGGATTGTTGGAACAGGTGGACCTCGACTTACGACAGTTCATGTAGTGACCAGTCAAGTTACAAGGGCACTGAGCAGGGGGTTGGAGTTGAAGGCCTCCAAGGTCCCTTCCAAGTCTGTTGTTCTGTTCTGTTCTCTTTTTTCTTATTTTCCATTTTCTATTCTATTCTCAATAAAGATTCTATTCTATTCTATGTTTTATTCTATTCTCTATTCTATTCTGTTTTCTATTCTATTCTATTCTATTTTCTATTCCCATCACCATCACCATCACTATCCTCAACTATTCTATTCTATTCTACTCTACTCTACTCTATTCTATTCTCAGTAAAGATTCTATTCTATTCTATTTTCTATTCTGTTCTATTCTCTATTCTATTCTATTTTCTATTCTATTCTCAATAAAGATTCTATTCTACGTTTTATTCTATTCTATTCTATTTTCTATTCTATTCTGTTCTCTATTCTATTTTCTATTCTATTCTCTTTTCTATTCTCATCACCATCACCATCCTCATCTATTCTATTCTATTCTCAATAAAGATTCTATTCTATTCTATTTTCTATTCTGTTCTATTCTCTATTCTATTTTCTATTCTATTCTATTTTCTATATTCTATTCTATTCTATTCTCAGTAAAGATTCTATTCTATTCTATTCTCTATTCTGTTCTATTCTATTCTCTATTCTATTCTCTTCTCTATTCTGTTCTATTTTCTATTCTGTTCTATTCTATTCTATTCTATTCTATTCTATTCTATTCTATTCTATTCTATTCTATTCTATTCTCTATTCTATTCTATTCTCTATTCTATTCTATTTTATTCTATTCTATTCTATTCTATTCTATTCCTTAGTCTAATGACCATTTTTCACACTGTGATCCTCGCAGCATCCCACAGTCACCTGATCCAAATTCGGACCCTTGGCAATTGACTTTACGACAGGGTGTCCGTGTCACGGGATCACGGGATCCCCTTTGGTGACCTTCTCACAGGCAGAATCAATGGGGAGCCAGATTTATTTAACAACCGTGATTCACTTACCAACTGTGGGGAGAACAGTTGTAAAATGGGGCAAAGCTCCCTGAACAACTGTCTCACTTAGCAACAGAAATTCTAGGCTCAATTGTGGTTGTAGGTTGAGGACTTCTGTATTTCGAGAAACTGGTATCATTGGCTGAAATGGAGAGAGAGGTGGTCGACTTGTTATTATCGCCGAACTTAATGGAAATCAGAGGCCATCTTTGTTGTAAATTTGTTGTAAATTTTTGGTCCCTTTTAATTGGTTTTCCCCTTTTTCCTTTTACGTTAGTTTGGATTTTAATGTTGGCCTTTGACATTTAATCAAGATATTAAAGAGGGAAAAAAGAGGTTAGAATTCTTACACCAATTCTTATCTGAAGTCTCTGTACAGTCCTGAATAACATCAGCTGAACAAGCACTAAAAAAGTCTAACTATGTCTTAAAAGTTGCTGAGATTGAGAAATACTGCTTTAATACACAGGGAGTCCTTGATTTATGACCACAGTCGATTCCAGAATTTCTGTTGCTAAGCACTTCTGTGGTTAGGTGAGTTTTGCCCCATTTTATGACCTTGCCTGCCACAGTTCTTAAGTGAATCACTGCGATTACTAAGTTAGTAACACACTTACTCACCTACTCACCCCACTGACTTTGTCTGAAGGTTGCAAATGTGAACGCACAACCTGGCACACTGCAACCACAGTTGTATGTGGTGGGGGGACTGGCTGCAAGTCGCTTTTTTCAGTGCTGTTGTAATTTCAAACGGTCACTAAACGAACGGTTGCAAATTGAGGAATACCCTGTGGTCAAAACGGTCATAAATAATCAAGTTCCAGAGCTTGCGCGTTTCCTAAATATATCAGGGAAGGTTGAGTAGATGCCACCAACTTGCCCACGGACTAGCTTGTCCGGCCACATCCATTGTGTGCAATGCAGCTTAGAAGGAGTTTTTGTGCTGTCGCAGCTGTGTTGTCATCCTCCATTGCCAGAGGATCTCCAGAGATCCTCTTAATGAATGAAATTCGGAAGGCGGCACACCGAGGGATTTTCATCTTTCCATGATCATATTCGCCAAGGGCTGTATCACGTGCCCTCCATTCATGAGATGATAATAATAATAAAGTTGGAAGGGACCTCGGAGGTCTTCTAGTCCAGCCCCCTGCTCAGGCAGGAAACCCTATACCGTTTCAGACAAATGGCTGTCCAGTCTCTTCTTAAAAATTTCTTAAGTGTGGTTGTGTGTTTGGGTATGTTAGCAACATCCTTCAGTATCTGCCACCACTTCTATGGTGTTGGAGCAGTCACCGCTTCTGGAGGCAGGTTGTTCCACTGGTTAATTGTTCTCACTGTCAGGAAATTCCTCCTTATTTCCAGGTTGCTTCTCTCCTTGGTTAGTTTCCATCCATTGCTTCTCGTCCTGCCTTCAGGTGCTTTGGAGAATAGCTTGACTCCCTCTTCTTTGTGGCAGCCCCTGAGATATTGGAAGACAGCTATCCTGTCCCCCCTCGTCCTTCTCTTCGTTAAACTAGACATACTCAATTCCAGCAACCGTTCCTTATATGTTTTAGCCTCCAGTCCAATCCTGACCCCCATTTATTTGGCAAAGCTGAAAGCCACCAGTCAAATCCCTGGGTGGAATTGCGAGTACTTTGTTTTCTGTAAACCCTTTTTAAATCCCGCAATAATCTGGAACCAGAATGATTTGGCAAATTGCCTGGGTTCAGTCACCATTAAGAAAAATATTTGCAATTACCTTCTTAAAAAGCTTTCTTCTTCTTCTTTCTCTCGCTCTTTGACAACAGGGCTGGTTGGGAAGTATGGGAGTTGAATTTGAACCAATCTTGAGAGTGCCAGCTCGCTTGGATAGCTCTTCCAAGTATCTTCTTTTGCCATTCAGACACAGCCACCTTTTTCCCCATCCCTGGATGGTTTGCAACACAGTCCTGGCTTGCATTAACAGAGAGAGAGAATCAAGATCACATGAAGTGTTTAGTGCCACTTTACAAGGCCTTGGTAAGGCCACACTTGGAATACGGCATCCAGTTTTGGTCGCCACGATGTTAAAAAGATGTTGAGACTCTAGAACAGTGGTTCTGAACCTTTTTAATGCCGCAACCCCCAACCGGTTGTAAGTCGAGGACTACTCAACCGGTCGTAAGTCGAGGACTCCTCAACTGGTGCAGCACCATTTGCAGAATGGGACTTTTGGCAGGTTCAGCAGGGCAGAGACAGCCTGGACAATTCCTATTGGCTTTTGAAAGCCAATAGAATTAGACTCTATTCAAGAGAGTCTATTCTATTGGCTTTCAAAAGCCAATAGAATAAAAGGGAGTAGCACAGCTAAGGAAAAGGGGGGAAAAAATGGCGGACTGCGTTGTTTGGCGACTCCCGTGAAATGGTCGTTCGACCCCAAATGGGGTCCCGACCCACAGGTTGAGAACCACTGGTCTAGAAAGAGTGCAGAGAAGAGTGACAAGGATGATCAGGGGACTGGAGGCTAAAACATATGAAGAACAATTGCAGGAATTGGGTGTGTCTAGTTTAATGAAGAGAAGGACGAGGGGGGACATTATAGCAGCCTTCCAATATCTCAGGGGCTGCCCCAAAGAAGAGGGAGTCAAGCCATTCTCCAAAGTGCCTGAAGAAGGCAGGACAAGAAGCAATGGATGGAAACTAATCAAGGAGAGAAGTTACCTGGAATTAAGGAGAAATTTCCTGACAGTTAGAACAGTTTACCAGTAGACTATCTGCCTCCAGAAGCAGTGAATGCGCCAACACTGGAAGTTTTTAAGAAAAAACTGGACAATCATTTGTGTGAAATGGTACAGGGTCTCCTGCCTAAGCAGGGGGTTGGACTAGAAGACCTCCAAGGTCCCTTTCCAGCTCTGTTATTCTGTTAAACCTGTCCCTACTTGGAAACGGTTGTTAAGCCAGGTTGTTAGGGCTGCCGATATCAAGAGACTTAGCCCAGGGGACGACTGTGCCATCGATGAAGGATTTGTCTCTCCCTGGAAATTGAGACACCCAGGGCAAAATCCCTCGGGCTCCTTGCTTCCCCGGGCCAGGTTGCTTAGCATCACTGGGGTACCAGCAGGTGAGCGAAGACGCAGAAGTAGATTTCCTTCTGCTGCTAGACCTCTCAGTCGCTCGCCAAACCGTGCAGAATCTCCCCGGAAGAAATGACTTCCGAGGCAGCTGAACTGGAATTGCACTTGGTCCAGGATGCCCAGCTGACCGAGATCATGAGGATCCGCGTGAAGACCCTCCAGCAGAAGAACGAGAAACCTCAAGACGGCGAGAAGCTGCTCCGGGACCACGAGTTTGTCTTCCGACTGGACTTCTCGCGTCAGCACGGTCTCCGTTTCCTGCGTTGGAAGGTGGCCCTGGACCGGCCGGGCAAGGCCACCGTCGTCGGGACGTCTCAACATTGGACACCGGACTTGACCAACCTCATGCGAAGACAGCTCTTGGAGCCGGTGGGGGTGTTTTGGAAGACGCCGGAGGCGCCAGATGTGATCGAGTGCAACGAAGCCGACGCGCTGGAGTTTGGAGAAAGGTTGGTGGAGCTGGCCAAAATCCGGAAGGCGATGTATTTCCTAATAGCCTTCAGCGACGGTCTTGAGCCGGCTCACCTGAAATGCTCCGTGATGTTCAGAATCTGAATCCTGTCCCAACTCTCCTCGGCGGCTTTTTCTTCCTTTGAAATATTCTTCTTTTCTTCCTTCTGTTTTGGGCTCTGCAGCTCCGGCAGTGACTTAGTTTTGAATCAGATGGGGGGTGCCCTTTTGAAATGCAGCATTAGTAATAGTAAACTTGGAAGGGACCTTGGAGGTCATCTAGTCCAACCCCCTGCTCAGGCAGGAAACCCTACACCATTTCGGACAAATGGCTGTCCAGTCTCTTCTTAAAAACCTCCAGTGTTGGAGCATTTACTGCTTATGGAGGCAGGTGGTTCCAGTGGTTAATTGTTCTCACTGTCAGGAAGTTTCTCCTTAGTTCTAGGTTGCTTCTCTCCTTGATTAGTTTCCACCCGTTGCTTCTTGTCCTGCCTTCAGGTGCCTTGGAAAATAGCTTGATTCCCTCTTCTTTGGGGCAGCCCCTGAGATATTGGAACACGGCTATCATGTCCCCCCTTGTCCTTCTCTTCGTTAAACTAGACATACCCAATTCTAGCAACCGTTCCTTATATGTTTTAGCCTCCAGTCCCCTAATCATTAAGTTCCTTGTCTTTGATCCTGACCTGATGCCGAGGTCAGCTCTAAGGAGGACTTAAGAAACACCACCTCCCTCACTAGGTTGAGGAATCTGCTGTTTTGGAACTTGGAAAAGGCTTTTTCTTCCAGACGTTTTTATTTTAAAAAAATTCAATTTATAGGCTCATCCATCTCGTCCTCGCCTCTCCCAACAGAAAGCAAGCTGGCTTGCGCAGAAGGGGTCTTGCATCCCTCTTCGAAAATTTGGAGCGTTTCCTTACACTCAAGGCCTCCAGAAAAAGGGAATCGCCCAGTGGATTGTCTCCGAAGCCTACCTAGCAGGGCTGGATGTGAAGAAAACAGGCACATCTTGATTGATATTCCTTTGATCCGATTCATTGCAATAATTTGCTCATTGCCTAAATCCAGGCTTCTGGAAATTTTAAAACTTTTTTTCTTTCTTTCAAACTAAGCCCTAATCTTTCATGGATGCCGAGAAAAACATTGATTTTTCTGAACCAAAAGTTTCCCTAACTTATTTTGTTTTCTCCAGCGCGGCCGACCCACCATCAATTAGAGCACGTCAAGCATGCAAGTATTACACAAAGGGCCCTCTTTTTTTCCCCTTCTTCATAATTTTGCAAAAATTAGCACCATTTCCTCAACTGGGGAACTGAAGACCAGAGATAACAGCTTGACTTTCTGGTTAGATCCCTAGCTAGATTTGGATCTGAACTTCAGGATCTCGGGATCACTTCCATCCCCCGAGCTTGCTTTTCCAGGAAAATACCAAGATTTGCCACCTCCCAAAAGGAGTGCCTTTTGCTTACACAGGGAATTAAATTCCTCTAAATGAAAAGCAGTGGATTTTTTTTTTCTTCTTTGTGCAAATCTGAGGTTTGAAAGAAGCTTTTGAAACTTTTTGCGCTTGATTGATGGAGTAGAATGAAAAGCTTGGCACAACACATTTGCTGGATTGGAGAAATGTTTTTATAATAATAATAATGATAAAGTTGGAAGGGACCTTGGAGGTCATCTAGTCCAACCCCCCTGCTCAGGCAGGAAACCCTATGCCATTTTGGACAAATGGCTGTCCAGTTTCTTCTTAAAAACTTCTAGTGTTGGAGCATTCACCGCTTCTGGAGGCAGGTTGTTCTGCTGGTTAATTGTTCTAACTGTCAGGAAGTTTCTCCTTAGTTCCAGGTTGCTTCTCTCCTTGATCAGTTTCCCTCCGTTGCTTCTTGTCCTGCCCTCAGGGGCTTTGGAAAATAGCTTGACTCCCTCTTCTTTGGGGCAGCCCCTGAAATATTGGAACCCTGAAGGCATCCAAAATTGTCTGGTTTGCTTGAAGCCACTTTGCATACAGAATAGAGAATAACAGAGCTGGTAGGGACCCTGCAGGTTTTCTAGTTCTAGTAATCACGTGAAGTATTAGTACCGCTTTATAAAGCCTTAGGTAAGACCACATCTGGAATACTGGATCCAGTTTTGGTCACCCCATTGCAGAAAAGATGTTGAGACTTTGGGAAAAGCTCAGAGAAGAGCAACTGGGATGATTAAGGGCTTGGAGACTAAAACATATGAAGAATGGTTGCAGGAATTGGGCATGTCCAGTTTCATGAAAAGAAGAACTAGCAATATTCCAGTATTTGAGGGGCTGCCCCAAAGAAGAGGGAGTCAAGCTATTCTCCAAAGCACCAGAGGGAAGGACGAGAAACAATGGTTGGAAACTGACCAAAGAGAGAAGCAACCTGGAATTAAGGAGAAACTTCCTGATAGTGAAGACAATTAACCAGTGGAACAGCTTGCCACCAGAAATAGTGGGTGTTTCATCACTGGAGGTTTTAAAGAAGAGATTGGACACTCATTTGTCCGCAATGGCATAGGGTCTCCTGCTTGAGCAGGGGGCTGGACTAGAAGACCTCCAGGATCCCTTCCAGCTCTGTTCTGATTGATTGATTGATTGATAGTTCAACCCCCTAGGAGATAATGTTCTTTTTGTTTTTTTTCCTCTCTGAGCTTGTCCAAGTGCTCAGGACTTTTGATGACTCTTCCTTCTCACCCAAGCTTTGGGGAGCCCTTCCAGATGGAGGATCATGAAGTGGAACTGAATGCTGGTATCCATTGGAGTTATCCAAGGACTTTGTTTGTTGGAGGGCCTTTCTCCTTAGGAGCAAGTTCCAAAGTCCTAGCACATGATGTTAGCTCATTGGGTCATGAAACGTCTGCAAGAAAGCCATAGTCGTCGTCCTCCTCCTCCCCACAAAGCCCCTTCCTTCTCGCACTGATGATGTTCCCTAGTTGGGTCATGAAACGTCTGCAAGAAAACCACCAAGCTCAGAGAGCACAAGGACCCCACAGTCATTCTCCTCCTCATCCTCATCCTCATCCTCCTCTTCTCAACAAATCTTCCTCCCTCCCTCCCTCCCTTCTTTCCTCTTTCCTCCCTTGCTCTTTCCTTCCTTCCCTCCCTTCCTCTTCCCTTCCTCTCTCCCTCTCTCCCACCTCCTTCCCTCCCTTCCTCTTTCCTTCCCTTCCTCTCTGCCATCTCCTTCCTTCCTTCCTTCCTTCCTTCCTACCTACCTACCTACCTACCCTCGCTCTCCTTTCCTTCCTCCTTCCCTCTCTCCCTCCCTCCCCACCTCCCTCCTTCCCTCCCTCGTTTTGCCAAACCTGACCTGTTAAATGAAAGCAATCTACTTGTATATTAAGATGCGTGTTGCTAGACCTGAGGGGCTTCTATAACATGCAGTTCCAAAAATCCAACTTTTTCAAGATATGAAGCAATGTCAGGAGAAAAGTCAAGCTCGGAAGGGTTGGAGTGGTGGGTTTTTTTGTCTTTTGAAGTGTGCAAGCTGCTCTGGCTTTTTTAGAATACGTTTAGGAATACAGTATTAATTGCTGCTTGTAGTGTTTCTCACCCTTTGCAACTTGACGAGGTGTGGGGCCAGCGTGGGGAATTCTGGGAGTTGGAAGTCCACACCTCTTAAAATGGCTGAGGTTGAGAAACACCAGTTTAGCTCTTTCTGAGTTAGCATTATTTCCCCCTCACATTATGTCAGGGGTCTTCAAACTTGGCCCTTTTAGGACTTGTGGACTTCAACTCCCAGAATTCCTCAGCCAGACACACTGGCTGAGGAATTCTGGGAGTTGAAGTCCACGCTTCTTAAAATGGCCGAGGTTGAGAAACACTAGCTCTTTCTGAGTTAGCATTATTTCCCCCTCACATCATGTCAGGGGTCTTCAAACTTGGCTCTCTTATGACTTGTGGACTTCAACTCCCAGAATTAGCATTATTTCCCCCTCACATCATGTCAGGAGTCTTCAAACTTGGCTCTCTTATGACTTGTGGACTTCAACTCCCAGAATTCCTTAGCCAGGCACACTGGCTGGGGAATTCTGGGAGTTGAAGTCCACGCTTCTTAAAATGGCCGAGGTTGAGAAACACGGGTCTAGATGCTTTAAAGGAGCAATAATATCAAACTTGTTTGCACTTTATAAACTTGTAGAACTGGACAGAGCCACATAAACTGGTCCAGCTCCTTGACCAAATCAGATAAAACAAAGCTCAGAAAAAGGCTAAAAACAAAACAAAACAAAAAAACCACGGACACATTTTTGAAAGGTAATCCACAGATCGCTTTGCAGATAATATAATTTAGCATAATCATTAGATTATTACTCAAATAAAAACAGAAAACAACCTCCGGAGAACGAATATATATTAACCAGCTGCATTCTCTCGCATATATAGAAAAAAATGTTCAAATTAGCCATAACAATTATCTGTTCTTGTACAATATTATGGAATCGATACCAAAGGGAAACCTTGTGTCATATTTTGATGGGTAAGGGGAAAAAAAAGGCTTTTTGATCATTGATCAGTGACAGGCAGTCCTCGACTTACAACCACAATTGAGCCCAAAATTTCCGTGGCTAAACAAAACAGTTGTTAGGTGCGATTTGCCCCATTTTACGACCTTTCTGGCCACAGTTGTTAAGTGGATCACCGCAGTTTTTAAGGGAATGTGTCTTCCCCATGGATTTTGCTTGTCTGAAGGTCGCAACAGGGGATCACAAGTCCCCAGGACACTGCGACCGTCATAAATAGGAGCCCATTGCCAAGCGTCTGAATTTTAGTCACGTGACCACGGGGAGGCTCCAACGGTCATAAGTGTGAAAAACGGTCGTAAATCCCTTTTTTCAGGGCCGTTGTAATTTTGAATTATCACTAAATGAACCGTTGTAAGTTGAGGACTGCCTTTATAGGTTTCCTGAGTCCTCACCTTAAAGTCTTAACTTAGATTTCCTTGATTGCAACCGTAAACGCTCTTCCTTCTTTAACTTTCTTTCTTTGTCCTGGAAAATAAAAATATGGATTCTTGTACTCTTCAAGTTTTTCACTGTACAAAAAGCACTCTGTGAAATAAAAACAGGAAAAAAAAGACAAATATTTCTGAGTGGTGTTTCATTGCCGCGTTCACACGACGTGTCTTGCCCCAAAGATACAGGTCCTACTCGATTCGTGATCATAATTGGGACCAGAATCTCGGTCGCTAAGCAAGGTGGCTGTTAAGCAAGCTGCAGCCCAGTTTACAACATTTTTGTTTGCCGCGGTCGTTAAACGAATCACTGCAGCCATGAAGTGATCCCTGAGTTGGTTAAGTGAATCCAGCTTGGACTTTGCTTGTGGGAAGGTCGCAAATGGTGATCACGTGACCCCGGGATGGTGCAACGGTCGTAAATACGGGCCAAGAGTCCGGATTTAGACCACGGGGATACTACAACCGTCAAAAGTGTGAAGATCAGTTGTAAGTCACTTTTTTCAAGGGAGTTGTAACTTTGAACGGTCGCTAAACGAATGGTTGTAAGACGAGGACTGCCTGTAAACCAAATTAGAGCTTCAGATGATGGCTTAATTCACACTTTGTTGAGCCCCCGGAATACCCAATGTGGTTGTAGCCTGGTTAGTTTAATAATAATCATCATCATTATCTGTGTGATGATTAATAATAATAATAATAAACCCTAATAAGACCTGGAGGAACGTTGTCCATGGGGTCACGATGGGTCGGACACGACTTCGCAATTAACAACAACAACAAATAATAATGATAATAATAATACAAAAGTTGGAAGGGACCTTGGAGGTCATCTAGTCCAACCCCCCTGCTCAGGTTTGTTGAACTCTTTCAGACAATATACAGGCAGTCCTTGACTTACCACCACAATTGACTCCAAAATTTCTTGTTGTTAAGTGAGACATTTGTTGAGTGACATTTTGCCCTGTTTTGCAACCTGTCTTGCCACAGTTGCTAAGTGAATCACAGCGGTTGATAAGCGCAGTCGTTAAGCGAATCTGGCTTTCCCCGTTGACTTGGCTTGTTGGAAGCCCAGCTGGGAAGGTTACAAATGGTGGATCACGTGACCCCCCACGGCACACTGCAACTGTCATAAATACATGCCAGTTGCCAAACCTCTGAAATTTTGATCACGTGACCGTGGGGAAGCTGCAACGGTCGTAAGTGTGAAAAAACAGTCATAAGTCCCTTTTTTCAGCGCTGCTGTAACTTTGAACGGTCACTAAACAAATGGTTGTAAGTTGAGGACTTCTTGTAATTGAATCCGAAGCAAATGCAAGGCACTGGTTGTGATTGCACAAGACACACACACACACACACCCCTAATCACAGTTAGCACCGTCTAAACATAACATGTGTGAATGCAAGGACTGTATCACAAATTGACCTGACAAAGCAAGTTTATCTGTGGATGCGATATATTAAATTAGGGATGCATATCTGGATGCCATATATTAAATTTAATTAACATATTAAAGTATATTAAACTATGCCTAATCTTATCAAGTAGTCTTGGTGAAGGTCTATCATTGACCTGAGAAAGCATGTTTATCTGTGGATGCAACATATTAAATTAGGGATGCATATATATGGATGGCGTATATTAAATTAAATTAACATATTAAAAATATATTAAACTATACCTAACCTTATCAAGTTACTAGTCTTGGTGAAGGTCTACCATGGATGCTAAAATTCTGCCGTAAATCACAGCTCGAAACGCCCAGATTTCTTTAAAAAATATCTTCTTTTTATTTATTTTTCCTCACCTGGCACCGAAAGAAAAGAGAAGATAAAATTAGAGCATTGATTTCTAAAGGGACATCAGTCCTTCCAAGAGGGTGATTTTTTTTCTACCTCAAATCATATTGGATTTTTTTTTTTAATTTGGAAGAAAAATTATTTTAAAATTTACTCCCGGTTTGCCCCTACTTATTGTGACAGCTCTTAACGTGTAAAGAGATCAGCGTAAATATTAACATTGGTATTTTTTATGCTCTTTGTTCCACTAAGTGCTTTCATTCTTTATTTCTTTAAGTGGTGTTTATAGCATGTCAGGAGCTATTGTCAGAAGCAACCTAGAACTCAGGAGAAACTTCCTGACAGTGAGAACAATTAACCAGTGGAACAACCTGCCTCCAGAAGCGGTGAATGCTCCAACACTGGAAGTTTTTAAGAAGAAACTGGACAGCCATTTATCCGAGATGGTATAGGGCAGTGGTTCTCAACCTTTTTAATGCCGTGACCCCCCAACCGGTCGTAAGTCGAGGACTACTCAACCAGTCGTAAGCCGAGGACTACTCAACTGGTGCAGCACCGTTTGCAGAATGGGACTTTTGGCGGGCTCAGCAGGGCAGAGACAGCCTGGACAATTCCTATTGGCTTTTGAAAGCCAATAGAATTAGACTCTATTCAAGAGAGTCTCTTCTATTGGCTTTCCAAAGCCAATAGAATAAAAGGGAGTAGCACAGCTAGGGAAAAGGGGGGGGGGGGAAATGGCAGACTGCGTTGTTTGGGGACCCCCGTGAAATGGTCGTTTGACCCCAAATGGGATCCCGACCCACAGGTTGAGAACCACTGGTATAGGGTTTCCTGCCTGAGCAGGGGGTTGGACTAGATGACCTCCAAGGTCCCTTCCAACTTTATCGTTGTTGTTGTTGTTGTTGTTGTTGTTATTATTATTATTATTGAGAGATTTTGGTAGAGTTTGTCCCATTTTTTTTCCAGCCACGAAAAAGGATTTACACTTATGTGTGTTTTTATACCTTCATTCAACTTGAAAAGAAAATATTGAGTAATAGTAATAGTAGTAAAGTTGGAAGGGACCTTGGAGGTCATCTAGTCCAACCCCCTGCTCGGGCAGGAAACCCTACACCATTTCAGAGAAATGGCTGTCCAGTCTCTTCTTAAAAACTTCCAGTGTTGGAGCATTTACTGCTTCTGGAGGCAGGCTGTTCCACTGATTAATTGTTCTCACTGTCAGGAAGTTTCTCCTTAGTTCTAGGTTGCTTCTCTCCTTGATTAGTTTCCACCCGTTGCTTCTTGTCCTGCCTTCAGGTGCTTTGGAAAATAGCTTAATTCCCTCTTCTTTATGGCAGCCCCTGACGTATTGGAATACTGCTATCATGTCCCCCCTTGTCCTTCTCTTCGTTAAACTAGACATACCCAATTCTCGCAACCGTTCCTTATATGTTTTAGCCTCCAATCCCCTAATCATCTTTGTTGCTCTTCTCTGTACTCTTTCTAGAGTCTCAACATCTTTTTTACATCGTGGTGACCAAAACTGGATGCAGGATTCCAAGTGTGGCCTTACCAAGGCATTGAAGAGTGGTATTAATACTTCACCTGATCTTGATTCTATCCCTCTGTTAATGCAGCCTAGCACTGTGTTGGCCTTTTTGGCAGCTGCCGCACACTGCTGGCTCATATTTAAGTGATTGTCTACTAGGACTCCGAGGTCCCTCTCACAGTGAGTTTGTGTTATACATAGTCTGGATTCTTAGAGAGAGTGTAACTGGATTCACACAGCGTATTAATTAATTAATTACAGGTAGTCCTCAACGTACTACCACAATTGAGCCCAAAATGTCTGCCACTAAGCGAGGCAGTCATTAAATGAGTCTTGCCCCATTTAACGACCTTTCTTGCTACAGCTGTTAAGCTAGTCACACGGTGCTAAGTGAATCTGGCTTCCCCCATTGAGTTTGCTTGTCAGAAGGTTGCAAAAGCGGATCACGTGATCTCGGGACACCGCGACGGTCATAAGTACGAGTCAGTTTGCCAAGCCTCTGAATGTTGATCACGTGACCACATCCGTAAGTGTGCGAAAAACAAGGACAGGTGACTTTTCCCCCAGTAAAATCGGGACGCGACTCGCTTAACGACCGCTTTGCCTAACAACGGACGTTGCGGTCGTAAGTCGAGGACTGCCCTGTATTCTTAAGAACTCCTTCTCTTGTCTGTTCCCCTTCATTCCGCCAGGTAATTCCGGATTGGAAAGAGCAGGAATGGTCCTCGGAAAAACCGCAAAGCTACGCCGGGATTTTCCATTTCCAGTTCTGGCGTTTTGGCCGGTGGATCGACGTGGTGATTGACGACCGCCTGCCGACGCTCCATAACCAACTCATCTACTGCCACTCCAACTCCAAGAACGAATTCTGGTGCGCCTTGGTGGAAAAAGCCTATGCGAAGTAAGGCGATCCGGATTCTTCTTCCTTTGCCCTGACAAAAGGCCTACCCCTGGTATAGAATTTCCTGCTTGAGCAGGGGGTTGGACTAGATGACCTCCAAGGTCCCTTCCAACTTTACTATTATTATTATTATTTCTTGCAGTCTTCCAATCGGGTGAAAAAGATTTAGGCAGCGGCTGCCGTGATTGATAAATCACACATCAGTGAGGACGAGGCGTTTGGCTTATTTAGTTCCCCAGATTCTGCAGCTTAATTTCTTAGAATAGAATAGAGCTGGAAGGGACCTTGGAGGTCTTCTAGTCCAGCCCCCTGCTCAAGCAGGAAATCCTATACCAGGGGTAGTCAACCTTGGCTCTTTTATGACTTGGGGACTTCAACTCCCAGAATTCCTCAGCCAGCATGGGGGAACTATGTATGGCCCCTTCATGACTGGTGGACTTCAACTCCCAGAATTCCTGAGCCAGCATGGGGGAACTATGGCCCCTTCATGACTTGGGGACTTCAACTCCCAGAATTCCTTAGTCAGCATGGGGGAACTACGGCCCCTTCATGACTCGTGCACTTCAACTCCCAGAATTCCTCAGCTAGCATGGGGGAACTATGGCCCCCCATGACTGGTGGACTTCAACTCCCAGAATTCCTGAGCCAGCATGGGGGAACTACGGCCCCTTCATGACTCGTGGATTTCAACTCCCAGAATTCCTGAGCCAGCATGGGGGAACTATGACCCCCTTCATGACTTGTGGACTTCAACTCCCAGAATTCCTCAGCCAGCATGGGGGAACTATGGTCTGTTCATGACTTGGGGACTTCAATTCCCAGAATTCCTGAGCCTAAGTTCGTGCCAGTTGCCAAGCGCCTGAATTTGGACTCCGTGACCACGGGCGTGGCGCAACAGTCGTAAGAGTGAGGAACGGTCATAAGTCGCTTTTTTTCAGTGAGGTGTAACTTCGAACAGTCATTAAACGAAAAGTTATCAGGTAAAGGACTTGCCTGCATTGGGTTGAATTTTCCAATGGAAAAAAAATCTCTTTTCTTATTCCACCTGTTAGACTCTCAGGATGCTACGAAGCCTTGGATGGAGGCAACACGGGCGATGCCTTGGTGGATTTTACTGGTGGGGTCTCGGAGCCCATCGACCTGGTCGAAGGAGGCTACAGCAGTGACGAGGACAAACGAAACCTCCTTTTCGAGAGAGTGCTGAAGGTCCATAACCGAGGAGGCCTCATCAGCTGCTCCATCAAAGTAAGCAGGTCTTGTCAGTACAAAGAGCGAAGAAGAACTTCATTGATCTTTCTGGATTGAGGGGGGAAATTTTGAGATGGGCTTTAATAATAATAATAATAACAACAACAACAGTAGTAGTAGTAATAGGCGCCTTGGGTGCAATCCCAAAACAACTGGAGCACCACTTGAACACCGTCATCGGCATTGACAAATTCGCCATCAGTCAATTGCAAAAGGCGGCCTTACTAGGAACTGCTTCCATCTTGCGACGAGATCTGTGATACCATCAAACCTCCACATCTGCCTATCCCAGGTTCTTGGGAAGGACTCGATGGGTAGACAAAAATGCCAAATCCAGTCTGAACATCTGGCTGACTGTGCGATGATCCATAATAATAATTAATAATTAATAATTAATAATAATATTGCCAAATCCAGTCTGAACATCTGGCTGACTGTGCGATGATTCATAATAATAATAATACTAATAAAGTTGGAAGGGACCTTGGAGGTCATTGATAGTATAGAAAGTGGAAAGAGGGGAACATAACTAAGTCAGAATATCAGCAAATAGCCCGAGCCTGCAAAGATGAAGTGAAGAAAGCCAAGGCTCAAAATGAATTAAGGCTTGCGACCAAAGTCAAAAATAACAAAAAAAGCTTCTTTCAACATGTAAAAAACAAGAAAAAAGTGAAGGAAATGATTGGTCCATTAGTGGGTGGAAGTGGCAAGAAGGCGACAAGCAACAGGGAGAAAGCAGAACTATTTAACTCATTTTTTGCATCTGTCTTTACACAAAGGGAAAAAACAGACCAACCTATCAAAAATAGTGCCATAAAAAACAAAACAGAAACACAAGTTAAGATAGGCAAGAAAATGGTTAGGGAGCACCTGTCCAGCCTAGATGAGTTCAAATCGCCAGGACCAGATGGATTACACCCCAGAGTTCTCAAGGAACTGGCAGATGTGATATCGGAGCCACTGAACTATATTTTTCAAAGATCCTGGAACACAGGGGAACTACCAGAGGACTGGAAAAGAGCTGATGTAGTTCCCATCCTCAAAAAAGGAAAAAAAATGGATCCAGGAAATTACAGACCTATCAGCCTGACCTCAATACCTGGGAAGATCCTGGAAAAGATAATCAAACAACGAATCAACAAACACCTAGAGGCAAACAAAGTCATTACTAAAAGCCAACATGGGTTTGTCAAAAATAGATCATGCCAGACAAATCTTATTGCATTCTTTGACCAAGTGACAAAATTAGTGGATCAGAGGAATGCTGTGGACATAATTTACTTGGACTTCAGTAAGGCATTTGATAAAGTAGATCACAACCTACTACTTGACAAGATAGAAAAATGTGGGGTAGACAAAACCACCACCAGATGGATCCGTAGCTGGCTGACCGGCCGTACTCAGCGAGTGGTCCTCAATGGAACTGCATCTATATGGAGGGAAGTGTGTAGTGGGGTGCCCCAGGGCTCTGTTCTGGGCCCAGTACTCTTCAACATCTTCATCAACGATTTGGATGAAGGGATAGATGGGGAACTCATCAAATTTGCAGACGACACCAAGCTGGCAGGAAGAGCCAACACTCCAGAAGACAGGCTTAGGATACAGAAGGATCTGGACAGACTTGAACACTGGGCACTAACTAACAAAATGAAATTCAGTGGTGAAAAAAGCAAGGTTCTACATTTAGGCAAGAAAAACCAAATGCACAAGTACAGCATAGGTGGCACCATGCTCAATAGTAGTAACTGTGAGAGGGACCTCGGAGTCCTAGTAGACAATCACTTAAATATGAGCCAGCAGTGTGCTGCAGCTGCCAAAAAGGCCAACACAGTGCTAGGCTGCATTAACAGGGATAGAATCAAGATCAGGTGAAGTGTTAATACCACTCTTCAATGCCTTGGTAAGGCCACACTTGGAATACTGCATCCAGTTTTGGTCACCACGATGTAAAAAAGATGTTGAGACTCTAGAAAGAGTACAGAGAAGAGCAACAAAGATGATTAGGGGACTGGAGGCTAAAACATATAAGGAACGGTTGCGAGAATTGGGTATGTCTAGTTTAACGAAGAGAAGGACAAGGGGGGACATGATAGCAGTGTTCCAATATGTCAGGGGCTGCCATAAGGAAGAGGGAATTAAGCTATTTTCCAAAGCACCTGAAGGCAGGACAAGAAGCAACGGGTGGAAACTAATCAAGGAGAGAAGCAACCTAGAACTAAGGAGAAACTTCCTGACAGTGAGAACAATTAATCAGTGGAACAGCTTGCCTCCAGAAGCAGTAAATGCTCCAACAATGGAAGTTTTTAAGAAGAGACTGGACAGCCATTTGTCCGAAATGGTGCAGGGTTTCCTGCCCGAGCAGGGGGTTGGACTAGATGACCTCCAAGGTCCCTTCCAACTATACTACTACTACTACTACTACTATTATTATTATTATTATTATTATTATTATTATTATTAGTCCAACCCCCTGCTCAGGCAGGAAACCCTACCACCATTTCGGACAAATGGCTGTCCAGTCTCTTCTTAAAAACTTCCAGTGTTGGAGCATCCACCGCTTCTGGAGGCAGGTGGTTCCACTGGTTAATTGTTCTAACTGTCAGGAAGTTTCTCCTTAATTCTAGGTTGCTTCTCTCCCTTGATGAGTTTCCATCCGTTGCTTCTCGTCCTGCCTTCAGGCACTTTGGAGAATAGCTTGACTCCCTCTTCTTTGGGGCACTTTCCTCTTACTCTACCTCATGGGTGGGGAACTATGGCTCTTTTATGACTTGTGACTTTAACTCCCAGAATTCCTGAGCCAGCCATGTTTTCAAAGATACAGCAATACTGGGAAAAAAAGGGACGGATGACGGTTTTTCACACTTAGGACCATTGCAGCATTCCTAAGGACATATGATCAAAATTCGGATGTTTGACGACCAGTATGTATTTTTGACGGCTGCACTGTCCTGGGATCATGTGATCCCCATTGGCGAACTTGCCTGCCATAATACATAAATACATCCCAGCTGCTAAACATCTGAAGTTTGATCACGTGACCCGGGGATGGTGCCGCGGTCAAAAGTCTGAAAAACGTTCCTAAATCACCTTTTTCCGTGCTGTTGTAATTTTGAATGGCCATCAGACCGTTGTAAGTCAAGGATTATCTGTAGGTTCTCATTTGTCCCAAAGTTTTTGCTTTGACAGTGGGACAAGCAATATCTAAACTTGAATTGTTAGTTGAGGCTTGCAACATTTTATATCTAAGACAGGGGTCTTCAAACCTGGCCCTTTTATGACTTGTGGGCTTCAACTTCCAGAATTCCTTGCGTGGCTGGCTGAGGAATTCTGGGAGTTGAAGTCCACAAGTCTTAAAGTTGCCAAGTTTGACGACCCTTGCCCCAAATCGGGGGTCTTCAAACTTGGCCCTTGTATGACTTGTGGGCTTCAACTCCCAGAATTCCTTGCGTGGCTGGCTGAGGAATTCTGGGAGTTGAAGTCCACAAGTCTTAAAGTTGCCAAGTTTGACGACCCTTGCCCCAAATCGGGGGTCTTCAAACCTGGCCCTTGTATGACGTGGGTTTCAACTCCCAGAATTCCTTGCGTGGCTGGCTAAGGGATTCTGGGAGTTGAAGTCCACAAGTCTTAAAGTTGCCAAGTTTGACGACCCTTGCCCCAAATCGGGGGTCTTCAGACTTGGCCCTTGTATGACATGTGTGCTTCAACTCCCAGAATTCCTTGCGTGGCTGGCTGAGGAATTCTGGGAGTTGAAGTCCACAAGTCATACAAGGGCCAAGTTTGAAGACCCCTGTTCTAAGACCCTCCTTATCTCCCCATATTTCGCCATCTTGATCATCCTTGTTGGAGATTCCTGACATGGGTCTCCGGATCAATTTTTAACTACCGGTAGTTTCCCACCCTGAAACATCAAATTCATGTTTGCTCTTTCCAAGGCCGTGTCGGCTGCCGATATGGAAGCTCGGCTGGACTGTGGCCTGGTCAAAGGACATGCCTATGCGGTCACCGATGTCAGAAAAGTCCGCCTTGGCCACGGCTTGCTGGCCTTCTTCAAGTCCGAGAAGCTGGACATGATCCGGTTGAGGAACCCTTGGGGGGAGCGAGAGTGGAACGGCCCATGGAGTGACACGTAAGTTTGGCTGGGGTATCATCCATCCACAGGTGCATCAGATGTCATGTTTTCTTCTGTTTAACGCAGGTTGGGGGACCTTGTTCTTGCTTATGAAGAAGATGTATTTTAATTTTGTCTATTTATAACCTGCCTTTAATATTTTTATAAATAACTCAAGGTGGAATATGTATCTAATATTCCTTCCTCTGCCTAATTTCCCTACAACAGCAACACTGTGAGGTGGGTTGGGATGAGAGAGAGAGACTGGCCCAAAGTCACCCAGCTGGCTTTCATGCTTAAAACGGGACTAGAACTCACCGTCTCCTGGTGATTGGCCCAAAGCCACCCAGCTGGCTTTCTCGCTTAAGACGGAACTAGAACTCACCATCTCCTGGTGATTGGCCCAAAGTCACCCAGCTGTCTTTCATGCCTAAGGCGGGACTAGAACGCACCGTCTCCTGGTGATTGGGCCAAAGCCACCCAGCTGGCTTTCTTGCTTAAGACGGAACTAGAACTCACAGTCTCCTGTTGATTGGCCCAAAATCACCCAGCTGGCTTTCATGCCTAAGGTGGGACTAGAACTCACCATCTCCTGGTGATTGGTCTAAAGTCACCCAGCTGCCTTTCATACCTAAGGCGGAACTAGAACTCCCAGTCTCCTGGGTGATTGGCCCAAAGTCACCTTTTTCCCATGATGTTAAGTGAATCACATGATCATTAAACCAATCGGGCTTCCCCAATTGATTTCGCTTGTTAGAAGCCAGTTAGGAAGATTGCAAATCACAACCAGGTCGCCCACAATTGTACTGCAACCATTGTCAATGCGAGTCCCTTACAACTTTTCTTATACCTGTTGTTAAGCAAACCACTTCAGTTGTTAAGTGAATCGTGAATGGCGATCTTATGACCTTGGGACACTGCAGCTGTCGTAAATACACGGCAGTCGCCAAGTGCCTGAATTTTGATCCCTTGATCTTGGTCGTAAATGTGAGGGACGGTCATCAGTGACTTTTTTCATCGCCGTTGTTAACTTTGAACAGTTGCCAAACAAATGGCTGTAAGTTGAGGACTAAATGCAAAGGCTGGTTCCCAGAACGTAGAGTTACTCACCTGTCCGTGAAGGTCATCTGTGTTCTCCCCATTGCAAATCTTATTTTGCTTTCTCCAGCTCGGAGGAATGGCAGAAAGTCAGCAGCAGTGAACGGGAGAATCTAGGAATGACCGTGGAGGATGATGGCGAGTTTTGGTGAGCATGTTGTGCAAATAAAATGAAAGGGGGTGATTTGGTGAATCCAGTCTAGGTCAGTGATGGTGAACCTTTTAGAGACCGAGTGCCCAAACTGCAACCCAAAACCCACTTATGCATCGTTGGGTACCGGGTGGGTGTGGCCCATTGGGTGGGCGTGGCTGCTGTGGTAATGGCAACTGGGTGGGACTAAAAAGTTCAATCAATCAATTCCAACTGTGCGAGATATTTTTTTTTCCCCACGAGAAGTTGAAATTGACTGATTGATTGAATCTCTTTTTTTTTGCACACAGCAGTGGAGGCCTAAAGTGAAAAGGTTTTATAAAACCCAGCTGAAGGCCTAGGACTGGGGCGACGGCACGTGTGTGCCCACAGAGTGCCGCCTCTGGCACCCGTGCCATAGGTTCGCCACCACTGGTCTAGGTGATATACTAGTAAGGTGACCAATCGTCCTCCTGTACGGAGGACAGTCCTTCTTTGGCACTCATTTAAATAATAATTAATAGGCATGTAAGCATAATTACAATATAACATGTTATTGTTACAAATGTTTTTTTATTATGCATTTATCATATTATAGTGTATTCTGCATGGTTGGCAATGAATAAAATGTTTTATTTACGGTATTTTTTTCTTTAATTTATTGGTGTCCTCCTCCTCATTGTAAAAAAGTTGGTCACCTTAATACTAGCAAAGATTCCCACCATGAAGAGTAAAACGTTTTCCCCATGAAATTCTGCTTCTGCTTGACTTCATGGACACATCCAGGATGTCCATCCGGGAGGACACATCTGGGGTGACTTGACACCAATCTTCTAACACTTGAGGGTGTTACAGAAAGGAAGGGGTCCACCTATTCTCCAAAGCACCTGAAAGCAGGATAAGAAACAACAGATGGAAACTCATCGAGGAGAGAAGCAACCTGGAATTAAGGAGAAACTTCCTGACAGTCAGGACAATTAACCAGTGGAACTGCTTGCTACCAGAAGTTGTGAATGCTCCAATACTGGAGGTTGTTAAGAAGAGATTGGACAACCATTTGTCTGAAATGGTATAGGGTTTCCTGAAGAGACCTTGGAGGTCATCTAGTCCAACCCACTGCTCAGGCAGGAAACCCTATACCATTTCAGACAAATGGCTGTCCAGTCTCTTTTTAAAAACCTCCAGTGTTGGAGCACCCACAACTTCTGGAGGCAGGTTGTTCCACTGGTTAATTGTCCTCGCTGTCAGGAAATTTCTCCTTAGTTCCAGGTTGCTTCTCTCCTTGGTCAGTTCCCATCTGTTGCTTCTTCTCCTGCCTTCAGGGGCTTTGGGGAATAGCTTGACCCTCCCAACTCTTTTTTGTGGCAGCCCCTCAAATATTGCAAGATGGCTATCATGTCACCCCTAGCCCTTCTTTTCATTAAACTAGACAACCCCAGTTCCTGCAACCGTTCGTCATATGTTTAGTATATTTTATATGAGTTGTACGTTTAAAATGAATCCAGCTTGAGGACCTCTTAGTGGAAGCATAGGAAAAACGTGTGTTTTCCTTCTGGGCCCACCAAAGAAGACAACTGAAAACAGCATCCACTTTGCGTAGCCGAGGAAAGAGGACCAGAAAGAGGATAGAATAAGAAAAAGTGAGATGTTCCAGAACTGAGTGTCAGGTTCTCCTGTCCTAGGATGGCCTTTGATGACTTCTGTAGATACTTCACCGACATCATCAAATGCCGCCTGATCAACACGTCCTACCTGAGCATCCATAAGACGTGGGAAGAAGCCGTCTTGAAGGGCGCCTGGACGCGGCACGAAGACCCTTTGAAGAACCGCTGTGGAGGCTGCATCAACAACCGGGATACTTTCCTGCAAAACCCCCAGGTAGGAAAGTCAAGAACAGGGGTCCTCAAACATGGCCCTTTTTATGAGTTGTGGACTTCAACTCCCAGAATTCCTCAGCCAAGTGTGCCTGGCTGAGGAATTCTGGGAGTTGAAGTCCATAAGTCATGAAGGGGACATAGTTCCCCCATGCTGGCTGAGGAATTCTGGGAGTTGAAGTCCATAAGTCATGAAAGAGCCATAGTTCCCCCATGCTGGTTGAAGAATTCTGGGAGTTGAAGTCCACCAGTCATGAAGGGGCCATAGTTCCCCCATGCTGGCTGAGGAATTCTGGGAGTTGAAGTCCACAAGTCATGAAGGGGCCATAGTTCCCCCATGCTGGCTGAGGAATTATGGGAATTGAAGTCCACCAGTCATGAAGGGGCCATAGTTCCCCCATGCTGGCTCAGGAATTCTGGGAGTTGAAGTCCACAAGTCATGAAGGAACCATAGTTCCTCCATGCTGGCTGAGGAATTCTGGGAGTTGAAATTCCACATATCCTAAAGTTGCTACAGTTGGGAAACACTACAACAGTGTATTTCTATGTCCATGCAAACAGATCTCCATTGTAGGTATAACTGAGATTTTGATTCTCTTTTCTTCTCTTGGTTTCTTTTGTGGCTGTATTTTCTCGAGTTGCCTTTTTGTGGTGTCAAAACTATTTGATTGCAGGTTTTATTATTGAGAATTAACCGCTGTTTCACACACAAACCCTGCTCACAGGATTGCATTTGGGGCATTTGTCGTGTCACCGCCATTTGCTATGTTTTTTTAACCTTTTCCAGTTGAAAGTGCCCCCCCCAAAAAAGCCTGTTGGATTCACTTAACGACCATGCGATTCACTTAACAAACTTGCTTTTCTCTTCTTGGTTTGCTCACCTGGCTGACTTTAGAAGGTCTGATCCTCTCTTTTTCACCCAGTATGTTTTCAATGTGAAGAAAGCAGAGGACGAAGTTTTGGTTTGCATCCAGCAAAAGCCCAAACGGACCAGCCAGAAGGAAGGGAAAGGAGAGAACCTCGCCATAGGATTTGACATCTTCAAGGTAAGCTGGGCAACCAACTTCTGATTAGATCTTTGGATGTGGCCAGAATGGACCCTTCTGATTTAACTGTAGAACAGTGTTTCTCCTCCTTGGCAGTGTATAGATGGGTGGACTTCAACTCCCACAATTACTCAGCCAGTAGTTGAAGTCCTCCCATGTTCAAGTCAGAAAGGTTGAGAATTCTGGGAGTTGAAGTCCTCCCATCTTCAAGTCACCAAGGTTGAGAAAGGTTGAGAATTCTGGGAGTTGAAGTCCTCCAAGTCGTCAAGGTTGAGAAAGGTTGAGGATTCTGGGAGTTGAAGTCCTCCCATCTTCAAGTCATCAGGGTTGAGAAAGTTTAAGAAAGGTTGAGAATTCTGGGAGTTGAAGTCCTCCCATCTTCAAGTCATCAAGGTTGAGAAACTTTAAGAAAGGTTGAGGATTCTGGGAGTTGAAGTCCTCCCATCTTCAAGTCATCAAGGTTGAGAAACTTTAAGAAAGGTTGAGGATTCTGGGAGTTGAAGTCCTCCCATCTTCAAGTTGCCAAGGTTGAGAAAGGTTGAGAATTCTGGGAGTTGAAGTCCTCCCATCTTCAAGTCGTCAAGGTTGAGAAAGGTTGAGAAGGTTGAGAATTCTGGGAGTTGAAGTCCTCCCATCTTCAAGTCGCCAAGGTTGAGAAGGTTGAGAATTCTGGGAGTTGAAGTCCTCCCATCTTCAAGTCGCCACGGTTGAGAAAAGTTGAGAAAGGTTGAGGATTCTGGTTGTTGAAGTCCTCCTGTCCAAGTCGTCAAGGTTGAGAAACACTGTTGTAGTCCTTCTCCTAATTCCTTCCCTGATTTTTTTTTTATTACACCCAGGTGGAACTCAACCGGACATACCGAATGCACAGTTTACAGACCAAAGTTGCCGCCTCCATCTACATCAATTCTCGTAGTGTCTTCCTGAGGACAGACCTGAAAGAAGGTCGCTATGTCATCATACCGACCACTTTCGATGCTGGCCACGTGGCCGAGTTCCTGCTCAGGCAGTTCACAGACGTGCCTTCTGAGTGCCAGTAAGGACCCGGGGGAGGGGGGGGGGCTTCCCTCTGTCTTCCCTCCGAAAGAGGCTGGGGGGGGGGAGCAGATCAGGGGAAACAGGATAGAAATCACCTTTGGAATTCACTGCCTCATGATGCTTTGCTCCCATCTGGGAGGCATTTGATCTTCTCTTTGCTTCCCTTCCCTTCCTATTCTCTTCCTTTTCTCCTTCCCTCCCTCCCTCCTTCCCTTCTTCCCTCTTCTCCTTTTCCCCTTTTCTTAGCTTCCTTCCTTCCCTCCCTTGCTCCCTCCTTCCCCCTTTTATTTATTTCCTTCCTTCCTTCCTTCCCTATTCCCTCCTTCCCCTTCTCTCTCTTTCTCTTTCTTTCTTTCTTTCTTTCTTTCTCTTTCTTTCTTCCTTTCTTTTTCTTTCTTTCTTTTTCTTTCCTTCATTACCTACCTCCTTCCTCCCTTCTTTCCTTCCTTCCTTCCTTCCTTTCTTTCTTTCTTTCTTTCTTTCTTTCTTTCTTTCTTTCTTTCTTTCTTTCTTTCTTTCTTCCTGTCCTTCTGTTCCTTCCTTCCTTTTGTCTTCTTCCTTCCTTCCTTCTTTTTCTTTCTTCCTTCCTTCCTTTCTTTCTTTCTTTTTCTTTCTTTCTCTTTTCTTTCTTTCTCTTCCTTTTTTATTTCTTTCTTTCTTTTTCTTTCTTTCTTTCATTACCTACCTCCTTCCTTTCTTCCTTCCTTCCTTTCTCCCTGTCCTGTTCCTTCCTTTTGTCTTCTTCTTTCCTTCTTTCCTTCCTTTTTTCCTTCCTTCTTTCTTTTTCTTTTTTTCTTTCTTTCTCTTTCTCTTTCTTTCTTCCATTCTCTTTCTTTCTTTCTTTCTTTCTCTTTCTTTCTTCCTCTTTCTTTCTTTCTTTCTTTCTTTTTCTTTCTTTCTTTCTTTCTTTCATTACCTACCTCCTTCCTTCCTTCCCTTCCTCCCTTCTTTCCTATTTCATGCAAGACAACTTTATACCTATGTATGAATATATTAACTTACTGTAGTGCTAAATTATACAATGAAACCTTACCAGAAGTAGCTCAGACTGTAGAAACTGGGGGGTGGGGGGTGGGGGTATGCATGGTGGTCAAAAAAAATCAAAATGATAGGCACAGGTTGTGCCCCATCATTTCAACTTTTTTTTTACCTTCCTGTACATATCCCTGAGATGATACCATAAAGTTTGAAAATAATAATAGGGTTTTAGAACATCCGGATTTTGAAAGATCAGTATGTTGGGAGGACATCAGGATACAGCGTCACGCATTCCCCCAAGTTTGCAGCAGCTGAAATGTATAAATATAATTTATCAATAGCAATCAAGGTATGATTAACGTATGCTCAATATTGGACAAGGACCTTCACAACATTCACACAATTGAATCAACTGCTTCTCCAAATTCACCTAAACCAGGGTAGGCAACCTTGGCTCTTTTATGACTCATGAACTTCAACTCCCAGAATTCCTGAGCCAGCCATGCTGAGGGGAAAGGGAGAGGTTTCCAAGCTGAGCCATGCTGGCTGAGGAATTCTGGGAGTTGAAGTCCACAAGTCATGAAGGGGCCTTAGTTCCCCCATGCTGGCTCAGGAATTCTGGGAATTGAAGTCCATGAGTCATGAAGGGACCAAACGTTCCCCCATGCTGCCTCAGGAATTCTGGGAATTGAAGTCCATGAGTCATGAAGGGACCAAAGTTTCCCTCATGCTGGCTCAGGAATTCTGGGAGTTGAAGTCCACGAGTCATAAAAGTGCCAAGATTTCCTCCCCCTGACTTAAACTGTCGACGTGCAAACGTAGGTTTGGTTAGAGTTTGGATCAGCTGCAAAAAACTAACCAGGGTAAAAACTCTGCCGGTTGTACAAATGCAGTCACTAGGTCTTCCCTTGACCTGATTGCGCATGTTCTGTGAAGCCCACCGTGTAACCCCCTTTGCATTTTACAGTTTCTTGTCTTGCTTAGCTACACTTCAGAGCAGTTTTTCTTTTTGATTGTGTGTGTGAAGGTTGACCAGTGTGGCTCCTTGTTTGAAAGAAGGTCCTTTTCCTGATCTTCAAAATATCTGATGTCTCTTGGGTTTTTCGTCTTCTTTTCCCAGAGAACTGACCTTGGACGAGCCCCCTCACACCTGCTGGAGTGGAATATGTGGCTATCCCCAATTGGTGTCCCAGGTCCACGTCATCTCGGCTTCCGGCCTCAAGAACCAAGGCTCCGAAGAAGGTGCCAATACTAGTTACAATCCAGTCACGGTCAAAGAAAAGGGAAATCAGGAAACAAGTGTCTTCTTCTAAGTCAGTGTTTCTCAACCTTGGTGACTTGAAGATGGATGGACTTCAACTCCCAGAATTCCTCAGCCAGCACAGCTGTGCTGGCTGAGGCAATTCTGGGAGTTGAAGTCCTCCCATCTTCAAGTCACCAAGGTTGAGAAAGGTTGAGAATTCTGGGAGTTGAAGTCCTCCCATCTTCAAGTCACCAAGTTTGAAGAAGGTTGAGAATCCTGGGAGTTGAAGTCCTCCCATCTTTAAGTGGTCAACCCCGAGCTACAAATATTCTTTTCTGTTGGTGGAATTTCTCTTTCACCTCTATGTTCCTTCTAGTAGTAGAAGAAGCTTGGTCCAAGGTCAGACAGAGACATTTGGAGGATTTGGGAAACAGTCGAATTTTAAGGAAGGAATTGTAAGAATCAAGAAGACAGGATAGTCTTACTTAAGGAGAACAGGAAACAAGGGGTGACAGTTCCTTTTGTTTCCTTCGTGCCTCAGGAGTGGATCCCTATGTGATCATAAAGTGTGAAGGGGAGAAAGTCCAATCACCAGTCCTGAAGAACACTCTGACGCCAGAATTTGATGTAAAAGGACTTTTCTACCGCAAGAAACCAGGGAAGCCAGTCATAATTCAGGTAAAGTTGAAAGAGTCACTTTGGCCAGCGAGAGGAGCGACATATAAATAAGAATAGAATAGAATAGAATAGAATAGAATAGAATAGAATAGAATAGAATAGAATAGAATAGAATAGAATAGAATAGAATAGAATATATGGGGATAGTGATGAGAATAGGATAGGATAGGAAAGGAATGGAATAGAATAGAATGGAATGGAATAGAATAGAATAGAGTAGAGTAGAGTAGAGTAGAATAGAATAGAGTAGAATAGAATAGAAATAATGAAATGAAATGAAATAATAGTCCTAGGCTGCATCAACAGACGGATAGAATCAAGATCATGTGAACTGTTAGTACTGCTTTATAAAGCCTTAGTAAGGTCACACTTGGAACATTGCATCCAATTTTGGTCACCATATTGTAAAAAAGATGTTGAGACTCTAGAACAGTGGTTCTCAACCTTTTTAATGCCGTGACCCCAACCGGTCGTAATTCGAGGACTACCCAACCGGTCGTAAGTTGAGGACTACCCAACCGGTCGTAAGTCGAGGACTTTCCCTGCCCGGGAGCGCCACGCATGCGCAGTGCCGCCCCCTGCGCCGGCCGAGGCGTAGCTGGCAAGCGGCAGAGACGGCGCAGGGCAACCACCGTCTGGGCCACCAGCTGGCCCAGCCCAAGGGAGGTAAGGCACCCACCAGGACCCACGCGCGCCAGCAACCCTCCCTGCGCCCGCCGGCCTCCCACCTCCCACCCCTGGCCCTCTTTTCCTTACATTTTTAGTAGTTGCTCAGCAGGGAGGGGTGGAAGCTTCCAGACAGCTCGCCTTCACTGCAGACAACTTGCAGCCCCGTTTGCAGAATGGGACTTTTGGCGGGCTCAGCAGGGCAGAGACAGCCTGGACAATTCCTATTGGCTTTGGAAAGCCAATAGAATTAGACTCTATTCGAGAGAGTCTATTCTATTGGCTTTCAAAAGCCAATAGAATAAAAGGGAGTAGCACAGCTAAAGTAAAGGGGAAAAAAATGGCGGACTGCCTTGTTTGGCGACCCCCGTGAAATGGTCGTTCGACCCCAAATGGGGCCCCGACCCACAGGTGGAGAACCACTGCTCTAGAAAGAGTGCAGATGAGAGCAATAAAGATGATTAAGGGACCAGAGGCTAAAACATATAAAGAATGGTTGCAGGAATTGAGTATGTCTGGTTTAATGAACAGTGACAGGATTGCAGTGTGGGAACCGCCACAAACAAGAAGGGGGGGGGGTCAAGCTATTCTCCAAAGCCCCTGAAGGCAGGACAAGAAGCAACGGATGGAAACTCATCAAGGAGAGAAGCAACCTAGAACTAAGGAGAAGTTTCCTGACAGTGAGAACAATTAACCAGTGGAACGACTTACCTCCAGAAGTAGAGGTGCTCCATCACCGGAGGTTTTTAAGAAGAGACTGAGCAGCCACTTGTATTTCCTATTTAATTGCACTTAATAATAATAAAGTTGGAAGGGACCTTGGAGGTCATCTAGTCTAGTCCAACCCTCTGCTCAGGCAGGAAGCCTTATACCGTTTCAGACAAATGGCTGTCCAGTCTCTTCTTAAAGACCTCCAGTATTGGAGCATTCACCGCTTCTGGAGGCAGGCTGTTCCACTGATTGTTCTAACTGTCAGGAAGTTTCTCCTTAGTTCCAGGTTGCTTCTCTCCTTGAGTAGTTTCCATCCGTTGCTTCTTGTCCTGCCTTCAGGAGCTTTGGAGAATAAGTGAACCCCCCTTTTCTTTGGGGCAGCCCCTGAGATATTGGGACGCGGCTATCCTGCCCCCCCTTGTCCTCTTCATTAAACTAGACGTACCCAATTCTAGCAACCGTTCCTTATATGTTTTAGCCTCCAGTCCTCTAATCATCTTTGTTTACATTCTTGCTTAGATTTATAATAATAATAGATTTAGATTTATAATAATAATAATAGTAGTAGTAAAGTTGGAAGGGACTTTGGAGGTCATCTAGTCCAACTCCCTGCTCAGGCAGGAAACCCTACACCATTTCGGACAAATGGCTGTCCAGTCTCTTCTTAAAAACTTCCAGTGTTGGAGCATTCACCGCTTCTGGAGGCAGGTGGTTCCACTGATTAATTGTTCTCACTGTCAGGAAGTTTCTCCTTAGTTCTAGGATGCTTCTCTCCTTGCTTAGTTTCCATCTTTCGCTTCTTATCCTGCTTTCAGGTGCTTTGGAGAATAGCTTGACTCCCTCTTCTTTGGGGCACTTTTCTCTTACTCTACCTCAGGGATGGGGAACTATGGCCCTTTTATGACTTGTGACTTCAACTCCAGTGTTGGAGCATTCACCACGTCTGGAGGCAGGTTGTTCCTGCCTGGGGTTGGAGTAGATGACCTCCAAGGTCCTTTTCCAACGCTGTTACTCTGTTATTTGTTGCCTGAACTTCCTTCCTCTCTCTCTCTCTCCATCCAGATCTGGAACCACAACCTGATCACAGATGAGTTTCTGGGTGAAGTCGCCATGGCCGGAGACCCCAACGAGCTTCACCCTTTGCACATTCTCCACCTCCAAGAGCGAGGGAACAAACGGGTTTCGGAATTGCCCGGCGTTCTTAAGGTGCAGTTGCTGAGTAGCAACGTTCTCACTAGCATCTGAGACACACGAGGTGGTGGTGGTGGTGGCCTTTTCTGCTCTGCCCCATCTTCCATTATTCCTCTATGTGTGTCTCTCTTTGTGTGCCCGTCCGTGTCTCCATACTGTGCATGCCTTCACTTTGGAAACGGGACCAGCCCTTCTAAGTTCAGCCTGGTTTTGTTTTGTTTTGTTTTGTTTTCACAATTTGACACAAAAGGTGCCTTTTTTCAAAGAAGCCAAAATGCGGTGTTTTGCTTCAGGTTTTTTTTTTTTTAAAAAAAGAGAGAAACTGGGACATTCTCTGTCAAGGTCAGTTTGTTCAGAGAAACGTCCAAGCCGACACTCTGGGCAAACACGGTGAGACTGTTTGTTTACACGGAAAGACACAACTCTTCTCCGCGCACAGGCGTGTGGCTGGCCTGTGAGTCTCTTCTCGCTGTTTGCCAAAACGGCACCTTCTTAAACCGATGCCACCGTGGGTGCCGCCGACATCTTGAGAACAAAGATTGGGAACGAGAGATGGACTGCCGCATCGGAACATCATGTGTGATATTTGTGTGGCGCTGTTGCGCCTCTGCAGGGTAATATCTAAAGTTAGGCCTGGAAGTCTCTACAGCTTAGCTTGCCTTACATTAACCATTCCAGTCCTTAAAATCTCTTCGGTCATCCCTTTGATTTCAGCAGGGCTTCAACAAGAGTTTGATTTTTAACAAGGATTGCTTTCGTGTTCCTAGGTTTTTATAAGACATTTTTATAAAATAAACCATGAGGTTGAGTGTTTCAGAAGCTGGATCTCATCTCCAGAATCCTATAGAACAGTGTTTCTCAACCTCAGCAACTTTTAAGCCGTGTGGACTTCAACTCCCAGAATTCCCCAGCCAGCCAATTCTGGGAATTAAAGTCAACATGGCTTCTATGACTGAGATGCCATAGATTTATGATTCACCCACAACCAGTAAATCAGGGGTCTTCAAACTGGGCAACTTTAAGACTTGTGGACTTCAACTCCCAGAATTCCTCAGCCAGGCATGCTGGCTGAGGAATTCTGGGAGTTGAAGTCCACAAGTCATGAAGGGGCCATAGTTCCCCCATGCTGGCTCAGGAATTCTGGGAGTTGAAGTCCCCAAGTCATGAAGGAGCCATAGTTCCCCCATGCTGGCTCAGGAATTCTGGGAGTTGAAGTTCCCAAGTCATGAAGGAGCCATAGTTCCCCCATGTTGGCTGAGGAATTCTGGGAGTTGAAATCCCCAAGTCATAAAAGGGCCATAGTTTTCCCCATGCTGGCTCAGGAATTCTGGGAGTTGAAGTCCACAAGTCATGAAGGGACCATAGTCCCCCCATGTTGGCTGAGGAATTCTGGGAGTTGAAGTCCACAAGTCATGAAGGGGCCATAGTTCCCCCATGTTGGCTGAGGAATTCTGGGAGTTGAAGTCCACAAGTCATGAAGGGGCCATAGTTCCCCTATGTTGGCTGAGGAATTCTGGGAGTTGAAGTCCACAAGTCATGAAGGGACCATAGTTCCCCCATGTTGGCTGAGGAATTCTGGGAGTTGAAGTCCACAAGTCATGAAGGGACCATAGTTTCCCCCATGCTGGCTGAGGAATTCTGGAGTCCACGAGTCATAAAAGGGCCATAGTTCTCCCCATGCTGGCTCAGGAATTCTGGGAGTTGAAGTCCACAAGTCTTAAAGTTGCCAAGTTTGAAGACCCCTGCAGTAGATCTTTCCAACTCACCATAAGTCCTTGAAACAGAGCAGGGAAAAACATATCTAAATAACAATATTGCAATAAGGAACCATTTTTCCAAATCAGATGTCTTCCCCAAACATTGTGGGGGGTTACTGTTAAATTCCCACCCCCATTTGTAAGTCTGTGGTTGCAGAATGGGAAAGTGAAACGATTTGACTTTGTGCCATATTTTTCAGAGTATTTTCCACAGGTGCCACGGAACATTTTTGAGTGCCATGGAAGTGCCATTGGCTTCCTGGTTTGTTGGTTTGTTTTTTTAATTCTTCCTGTAGAAATTTCCCATGTAAAAGAACAGAAGAGTTTTAAAAAGTTAGCTGAAATTTCTGTCAGGGAACAGGCTTTATCCGTAGCAGTGTTCGAGATGGAATGGGACAATTCATCCTGGCTGACTCCCCACGGACAACTTAACACAAGACAATTCAATGCTGTATAACTGTCAGATGCTGGGGAAATCAGTTCAAATGAGTATAAAGATTTATTGCAAGCTGAAGCCTCTACAGTAGAGGTCCCCAACCTTTCTGGGTTGGTGGGCCAGAGGGAAAGGGAGGGGCAGGCACCGTTACACACACACACACACACAAACAAGGCCACGAGCGTCCACAGGCCTCATTTGATCTCCCTATTGACCAGGGGTCTTCAAACTTGGCAATTTTAAGACTTGTGGACTTCAACTCCCAGAATTCCTCAGCCAGGCACGCTGGCTGAGGAATTCTGGGAGTTGAAGTCCACAAGTCTTAAAATTGCCAAGTTTGAAGACCCCTGCTGTAGAGAAATAAGCTTTTACAAGATACCATGTTGAAAGTCCTGTGGTTTGCCAAAAATCAAAAATGTTTCCAGTTGTTTTGTTTTATCCTCCTTTAAAAGACCAGTGAATGCTTAATATTGTAGTAAAATTAAAATCGCAGCAATTACAGATCAATAACAAGAATTCGGACTAGGGCAGTTGTGCTGTTCGTAAAATCACAACTATTGGCTTGTTTTCCACCATCCTAAGAAACCCACCATCCTCCTATGATCCTGGGTTTGTTTCAAGTATGGTCCACACTCCTTATTCCTTCTGTGTATCACATCTTCACAAATAAATCTACCCGGGAAACCATATAGGTAGTTCTCAACTTACAACCACAGTTGAGGCCGACACTTTCATTGCTAAGCAAGATCCTGGTTGAGTGAGTTTTGCCTCGTTTGACAACCTTTTTTGCCGCAGTCGTTAAGCAAATCACTGCAGTTGTTAAGTTAGTGACACGGTTGTTAAGTGAATCTGGCTTCCCTCCCATTCACTTTGCTTGTCAGAAGGTCGCAAAAGCGGATAACGCAACCCCAGGACACTGCAACTGTCACAAGTACATGTCAGTTTCCAAGCCTCTGAATTTTGATCACGTGACCCTGGGGATGCTGAAACGATCGTAAGTGTGAAAAACAATTATGTCACTATTTTCCATGCTATGTTTGAATGGTCACTAAACGAACGGTTGTAAGTTGAGAACCACAATTTATCCACAAGGAAATTCTTCTCACTGTTTTTTCTGCTCTGGTGTTTCTTTTTCCAAAAATCGGATAGTTGTTTAATCTTCTGTTTATTTCCATCTTCTCAAATCTTCGCGTAAACCCATCCATCCCCTTTTAAAATTCCAAATTGTGGATCAAACAACTGGTACCCTCAATGAGAAGGTTGCGTCCCTTTACTATGTGTTAATGTTACGCACCATTTTATGACATTCATTGAATTCTTCTTTATAATAGCAACTTTTAGGGTAGGTGGACTTCAACTCCCAGCATTCCCAGTCAGCATCCCTGCTAGGGGATGCTGGGAGTTGAAGTCCGTAGGTGTCAGCTGCGGAATTACGGGAGTTAAAAGACCACACAACCTAAAAGTGCTAAAATTGAGAAACTCTGCTTTTCAATACATCTGTTTTTGTATCTTTTTTTTGTTTTGTGGTTTGTCACGTTGTGTGTCTTTTTTGAATGCGTAGCCTGCATTTTCCTTCCTTGCATTTCTAATACCTTGAAGGAAACATGACTTGGGAATTGATTGTCCTTGAAATTATGATGTCAGGTAAAACTGCTTTGATTTCTGATTTTGCTGGTTCTGTCAGCCATTTTATAAGTCGGGTCATCAACCTCAGCCATTTTATGTCTTGTGGACTTCAACTCCCAGAATTCCTCAGCCAGGCACGCCTGGCTGAGGAATTCTGGGAGTTGAAGTCCACAAGTCATAAAAGGGGCCAAGTTTGAAAGCCCCTGTTATAGGTTATAAGTCTTTTGTCACTTGCACTTTATTCAATGGATGCTTCGTGAAATATATGAATGCAGATTTGGGGGAGAATCTCTTGATTATGTGGGATTTTAAAAGAAATGAAATAAGCTGGCTGTACGAGATTTGTAATTAAAAACCAAAACAGAACCAACTCTTGGACTGTTAATAATTGTTTAGTTTTGACTGCCATTTAGGTATGACCTCGTTTTCAGGAATCTGTGCCTCATTATTATTTTTTTTTAACCTATATTGAAAGTCGCTGCGAAGAGTGGGAATAAGAAAATAAATATGTTTGTATGAAAGATTGGGTAGAAATTGTAAAAAAAATATTAAAAAATGAAAGAGCAGGGCTCGGCCAAACAAAACCATAGACACACACCAGTTTTGGAGCCTTCTTGGTGATTGAATTATAATTATTTTGAATTATAATTTTCAAAATAATGTATGATTATTTTAACAGACTATAACAGAATAACAGTTGGAAAGGACCTTGGAGGTCTTCTAGTCCAGCCCTCTGCTCAAGCAGGAAACACTATAACATTTCAGACAAATGGTTGTCCAGTCTCTTCTTAAAAACTTCCAGTGTTGGAGCATTTACTGCTTCTGGAGGCAGGCTGTTCCACTGGTTAATTATTCTCACTGTCAGGAACTAAGTGTCCTTAGTTCTAGGTTGCTTCTCTCTTTGATTAGTTTCCATCCATTGCTTCTTGTCCTGCCTTCAGGCGCTTTGGAGAATAGCTTGACTCCCTCTTCTTTGGGGCAGCCCCTGAGATATTGGAAGACTGCTATCACGTCCCCCCTCGTCCTTCTCTTCATTAAACTAGACATGCCCAATTCCAGCAGCCGTTCTTCATATGTTTTACCTTCCAACCCCACAATCATCTTGGTTGTTTTTCTTTGCACTCTTTCTAGAGTCTCAACATCTTTTTTATATCATGGTGACCAAAACTGGATGCAGTAATCCAGATGTGGACTTACCAAGGCACTTCATGTGATTAATGAATTCAAAATATTTCAAATAGGAATTATTTGAGCCTTTGTACGATGCTACAATTGTGCTTCTTTTTTTGCTGAGAATAAGATCGGTATTTCCGACAGCCATACCTTCATTCTTCCCTCCTCGCCTCAAGAATGTGGATATTGAAATCAGCAAGTGTGTCGAAGCACATCTGGAGAGCACCAGGGAGAAGAAGGGTATACTACCAAAAGCAGAAAGCTGGTTTTGAAACAGCTGCATTGGCATAAAATTTCTCAAGTCAAAAACCCCCAGGAGGGTTGGGAACCTCTTAACAATGAAGCAGTGGAGATGTATTCTGCACTGTTTCATTAAGAATTAAAAATTGGCTTAATATTAATTCCCAATTAATAATAACTTGCTGCTTGCGACCACCAGGTGGCGCTGACACTTTGAATTTGAAAAATTCTTCCAATTCTATTCTTGCCTAGGACCTAGGTGGTCCTTGACTTACAACATAATTGAGCCTGGAATGACAGTTGTTAAACGAGTCACTGCATGGCTTTGCCTGATTTTTCAATCTTAATTGCAGCTGGTGAACTGATTTTCACCAATGGGCATTTTTTCCCCCAGAAAGTGGAAATCCACACCAGAAATCAGCAAAAACTGCTGAAAATTGTGATCATATAACTGCGGGATACTGCAAACAGCCATAAAGTTGATTTCCGAGTGCCCAAGATATAATCCTGTGACCCCAGGGGTAGTCATAAGTTGTTGTTTTTTTTATAATATTTTATTAATTTTCTCATTTTACAATTGGATATTTAAAAAGCAACGTGATGATTGGGTTAATCCATAGTTCAATAGTGTACATAAGTCTTTAGTATAAATCTCATAACATCAAATATTTCCTCTCCTTTTCCATTAATATCTGTTATCTCATATTGGGCTAGTATAATTCTTATTGTTATCAACTAAATAAAAACATCTTTGCAATAGTTATCAATATTTTTTAGCTTTTACATATCTTAATTGTGTTTGCACTTAATCCTTGTATACAAACAATATCCTGTTGTTTTTTTTCCAGGCTTTAATTTCCCATCAATATTCAAAGTAACGCTATTATTTATGATTTCCAAGTATTTTATATTTAGGTGACCAGAAGTTTCCCATATCTCGACTTCTCCCTTTTTCCCCTTTTCATACCAAAGTCTGGTTACACATCTTATCTATTTGTTTATAATAAGTTGAGGACTACCCGTATGAGGACAAGATAGCAAAGTTACATATAGCCCTTGCTTAACAAACATTCAAAGTTACGACGGACCCTGCCCAGGGCTACTTAGGACCCCCTTTTTTTAACAAAATTTTATTAAGTTTATATAGTTAAGGAAAAATAGGAAGAATACAGGTATGGTAAAGGGAAGGGTAAAAAGGAAAGTGGGAGGGGAAGGAAATAAGGGATTAGGGTAAAATAAGGATAGGTGCAATCACATATTTCAACAAACAAGCAACCGTCCGGTTCATAATAATGAGTAAGTATCATATTCAACCATTTTTAACAAAGCTTAAACTGCAACATATTAAAAATAATTAGAAAACAAATACGTTGATCTATTAAGTAAACACTACTAATAAAATCACAATAAAATAAAATAAAATAAATCCTAACAATCAAAAGTAACAAATGAAAATCAGTAAATCAGGAAAAGTAATCGTATCATCAAAATGTTAGTTAGAACTCGATTAAAAATCAGTCATCTAAGACCCATTTTTGATATGCGGCCATCAGAACTACAAAAACGGATCCTAAGTAGCCTTGGGCAAATTCATCGTAACTTTGAATCGTTAAGCAAGGACTACATGTAAGTTTGACTATCTTGACCTCGTACAGGTAATCCTCAACTTACGTCTATAACTGATCCCAAAATTTCTGTAGCTAAGCGAGACAGTTTGTTAAGTGAGTTTTGTCCCATACCTGTAATGTAATGGATGCTCCATTTCTGGAAGTTTTCAAAAATACTGGATGATCATTTGACCAGGATGATACGTAAAGTCTCCTACTTTGAGCAGCGGGTTGGACTAGAGGACCTCTGAGGTCCCTCCCAGCCCTACCATTCTTTGTTCTATGATTCTATGTTCTAATACCCCTTCTTCCTATTTTCCCCACAATAACAACCCTGTGAGGTAGGTTGGACTGAGAGAGAGGAACTGGCCCAAAGGCACCCAGCCAGCTTTCATGCCTAAGGCAGGACTAGAACTCCCAGTCTCCTGGTGATCGGCTCAAAGTCACCCAGCTGGATTTCATGCTTAAGGCAGGACTAGAACTCACCACCTCCTGGTGATTGGCCCAAAGTCACCCAGCTAATTTTCATAGCTAAGACAGCACTAGAACTCACCATCTCCTGGTCATTGGCCCAAAGTCACCCAGCTGGCTTTCATGCCTGAGGCAGAACTAGAACTCACAGTCTCCTGGTGATTGACCCAGAGTCACCCAGCTAATTTTCATAGCTAAGGCAGCACTAGAACTCACCGTCTCCTGGTGATTGGCCCAAAGTCACCCAGCTGGCTTTCATGCCTGAGGCAGAACTAGAACTCACCGTCTCCTGGTGATTGGCCCAAAGTCACCCAGCTGGATATCATGCCTAAGGCAGAACTAGAACTCATGGTCTTCTGGTGATTGGCGCAAAGTCACCCAGCCGGCTTTCATGGCTAAGGCAGTACTAGAACTCACCATCTCCTGGTGATCGGCTCAAAGTCACCCAGCTGGCTTTCATGCCTGAGGCAGAACTAGAACTCACCGTCTCCTGGTGATTGGCCCAAAGTCACCCAGCTGGATATCATGCCTAAGGCAGAACTAGAACTCATGGTCTTCTGGTGATTGGCGCAAAGTCACCCAGCCGGCTTTCATGGCTAAGGCAGTACTAGAACTCACCATCTCCTGGTGATCGGCTCAAAGTCACCCAGCCGGCTTTCATGGCTAAGGCAGGACTAGAACTCCCGGTCTCCTGGTAATTGGCGCAAAGTCCCCCAGCTGGCTTTGTGTGTGTGTGTGTGTGACTTGAACTCCCAGTCTCCCGTTTTCTGTCTCGGGGCTTCAACCATTAGACCAAAGTGGCTCCTTCCGCAAAGCTGGCATCTGTTTCCTTTGTGGGTTGTTCTCCAAGGGCGCCCTGAACTCCTCCCCTCCGATCGGGATCCGCCTGGCATGAATGGGAGACCATCAAAGCGAAACAGGTGCTGAATGCCAACGGGGAGCGGAAAGTATCTGGGCAGGACTGAGGAAAAGAGACGGGAGAGATGCCTTTGTTTCCTCTCTGGGCCACAGCTGCTACCTTTTGCTTGGGTCCTGCCCTGGCTGATTCCTGAGCCTGCTTTGAAAGAATCCCCCCAAAAGAACCCCAAATCTGAGTGAAAAAGGCAAATTACATCGGTCACTAAGGTAAGGAGATGGCAGAGGTGGGCCATTCCAGCTGCTGGGAGATTCCATTTTAATTCACGGGCATTTGCTCAAAAGCCTTTGGATTTGGTCACTTCCTAACAGCTTTCGCTGATTTCTTCAGCCCGGCTATTTTTGACATACTTAGTTGGGGATGGAGGGGAAGGGGTTGGGCTCCACTGAAAAAGATAATTTCCAAAAGAAAAAGAACTTTATTTCACGACCTATTCAGAGGTCTGAAAGGAAGAGTTCCTTCCCACGATCACCTGTTACGATTAATCTCAAATGAATGGCATCCAAATAGATGAATCTGGTGAGTTTTTTCTTAGCAGGTTCCCAGGCCCTCTGAATTTGCAGCTTTTTTTTCTTTCTTTCTTGAATTTGCAAAGCTTTTAGGAATGTGCAGAGTGAAGACATGTGCTTTGTTTTCAAAGGATGCCAGCATCTTTTTTTTTTTAATTGAAAAATTTTAAGTTTTACAAAACAATTCCCTTCCCCCAACCCTCCCCTACCCTCCCCCGACCTTCCCAGAGCTGAATACAGGCTTAATTAAAAAAAATTTAAAAAAAATCTTGAAACACATATAAACCATAAGCAAATCTAAATACATTAATTAAACAAATTATAAAATAGTTAACAACAATATATAAAAAGAAAATACAAGAAGGAAGAAAAAAAGGAACAGAAAAAGAAAAAATCAAATAAAAAAAATGAAAAAAACATTTAAAAAAATGTCTATAAAATATCTTCAATTTTAAATATAAGTTATTCAAAAACTTGGGATGCCAGCATCTTTTGTGGCAGGCATCAACAAGGTCTAGCCTCTTAGATGGAATAAAGGTGTACCTGTTTTTGTTTTTTTTTTTTTTTGAGTGAGGGTCTGTGATGTGCAGAATTTCCTTCCTTTCTTCCTGCCTTCCTTCTTCCTTTCTTCCTGCATTCCTTCCTTCCTTTCTTTCTTTCCCGTTGTTTTGAGTGAGGATCTGTGATCTGCAGAATTTCCTTCCTTCCTTCCTTTCTGCCTTCCTTCTTTCTTCCTTCCTGCCTTCCTTCTTTCCTTCCTTTCTTTCTTTCTTTCCTGTTGTTTTGAGTGAGGATCTGTGATGTGCAGAATTTTCTTTCTTCCTTCCCTTCCTTCCTTCCTTCCTTCCTTCTTTCCTTCCTTCCTTCCTTCCTTCTTTCTTGCCTTCCTGCCTTCCTTCTTTCTTCCTTCCTGCCTTCCTTCCTTCCTGCCTTCCTTCTTTCTTCCTTCCTGCCTTCCTTCTTCCTGCCTGCCTGCCTGCCTGCCTTCCTTCCTTCCTTCCTTCCTTCCTTCCTTCCTTCCTTCCTTCCTTCCTTCCTTCCCTGTTTTTTTGAGTGAGGATCTGTGATGTGCAGAATTTTCTTCCTTCCCTTCCTTCTTTTCTTCCTTCCTTCCTTTCTCCCTGTCCTGTTCCTTCCTTCCTTTTGTCTTCTTCCTTCCTTCCTTCCTTCTTTCCTTCCTTCCTTTCTCCCTGTCCTTCTGTTCCTTCCTTTTGTGTTCCTTCCTTCCTTCCTTCCTTCTTTCCTTCTTTCTTTCTTTCTTTCTTTCTTTCTTTCTTTCTTTCTTTCTTTCTTTCTTTCTTTCTTTCTTTCTTTCTTTCTTTCTTTCTTTCTTTCTTTCTTTCTTTCTCCAGCCATCTCAGTAAATGGCTCTAGACAAGTATTTATTATATAAAAAGTACTTAACTAGTTAAGGGACTAAGTGATGCTTTCAGGCTGCTGAAAACTCAGTGTCCACTTGCAATCATTTGACTGCTGTCATACTAACTAAGCCAGCATTTGCTGATAATAAGCCAGAATCCACTGCTAACTTATAATATGCTAAGCCCCAAGACCTGGCTTCTAAATCACGATGTCTGAGTTTGCCTAAAACGTTAAGCCCCAAACTTCAAATAGATTATGGCTTTGTGGAAATCTAACCAGTGAATAGGTGCAAAAGCAGATATTCGGATGTTTGGGTGTGTCGTATGATTGGACAATGGTTAGTGCTCATTTTTGTGGGTCTGCATTGAACTACAGAGAAAACATTCTGGAAGATTTCCACAAGAAGCTAAAGACATGTTTACAGGTAGTCCTCACAACCACAATGGAGCCCAACATTTCTGTTGTTAAGTAAGGCAGTTGTTAAGTGAGTTTTCTCCCATTTTACGACCTTTCTTACTAACAGGGTAACACGGTTGATAAGTGAATCCGGCTTTCCCCGTTGATTTTGCTTGTCAGAAAGGTAGCAAAAGATAATTACATGACCCTGGGACACAGAAAACTGTCATAAGCACCAGTCAGTTGCCCAGCCTCTGAATTTTGATCACGTGACCATGGGGATGCTGTAATGGTCGTAAGTGTGAAAAACGGTCCTAAGTCACTTTTTTAAGTGCCATTGTAGCTGTGGAACAGTCACTAAATGAACTGTTGTAAGTCAAGGACTACTTGTAATAAGTGAAGATTCCGTTGTCATGCACTCACAATTATTTCTCCTAGATTAGGAATGAACATTGAGGTTATGCGGTTCAGCCCCACATGATGTTAGACCAGTGTTTCCCAAACTTGACAATTTTAAGGCATGTGGACTTCAACTCCCAGAATTCCAAAGTCCACCTGCCTTAAAATTGTCAAGTTTGGGAAACACTGTGTTAGACCAACCTTGCCTCTTTTATGACTCGTGGACTTCAACTCCCAGAATTCCTGAGCCAGCCATGCTGAGGGGAAAGGGAGAGGTTTTCAAGCTGAGCCATGCTGGCTCAGGAATTCTGGGAGTTTAAGTCCACAAGTCATGAAGAGGCCATAGTTCCCCCATGCTGGCTCAGGAATTCTGGGAGTTGAAGTCCACAAGTCATGAAAAGGCCATAGTTCCCCCATGCTGGCTGAGGAATTCTGGGAGTTGAAGTCCATGAGTTATGAAGGGGCCAAAGTTTCTCTCATGCTGGTGAGGAATTCTGGGAGTTGAAGTCCACAAGTCATGAAGGGGCCAAAGTTTCTCTCATGCTGGTGAGGAATTCTGGGAGTTGAAGTCCACAAGTCATGAAGGGGCCATAGTTCCCCCATGCTGGCTCAGGAATTCTGGGAGTTGAAGTCCACAAGTCATGAAGGGGCCAAAGTTTCTCTCATGCTGACTCAGGAATTCTGGGAGTTGAAGTTGAGTTGAAGATCATCCCCCCTTCATGTAAGTCTCAGTTAAATGTTATTTTGTCCACAGAACACCTAGATTCAAACAAACCCTTTGATGTGTTAAGGTGACAACGGAGTGCCTTATTCACATAAATAAATGAAGGTTAGTTTGGTGTTGATTTAATGTTTGTGATTGTTTCGGAAGGAATAGATATGGAAAGAAAGGCAAAAAAGTCATTTATGCTTATTATGTCCCGCTCTGTCTAACTGCCTCTCTACAGTCCTGCCCAGTTTAATAATCATCTATAACAGGGCTCTTCAAACCTGGCCCTTTTATGACTTGTGGACTTCAACTTCCAGAATTCCTCAGTCAGGCACGCTGGCTGAGGAATTCTGGGAGTTGAAGTCCACAAGTCATGAAGGGGCCATAGTTCCCCCATGCTGGCTCAGGAATTCTGGGAGTTGAAGTCCACAAGTCATGAAGAGGCCAAGTTTGAAGACCCCTGGCATAAGTGAAACCACAACATGCTTATTTACCTTTACTTTGCTTTACAGACCTGCAAAGGTCGTAAACACGAGTCACAAAGTCCATTGTCCATCACCTTTGTAACTGTGACGGGTCGCTGCACGAGGCAATCACTAAACAGGACTAATCCTGTACGAGCTTGTCATTGTCCCTAGCTGCAACCTTCCTTTTATTTCTCCAACTTGCTGTCTATATTTTACTGAAATTTAAGAATCTTAACATACAAGTACTTATAAGACTTAACAATCACTCATTTAGTGACCGTTCAAATTTACAACCACCCTGAAACAAGGGACTTATGACCGTTTTTCACCCTTATGAACATTGCAGCATCCTCGTGGTCACGTGATCAAAATTCAAATGCTTGGGCAACTGACTCACATTTATGATGGTCGCAGCGTCCCGGGGCTCACATGATCCCCTTTTGTGACCTTCTGACAAGCAAAGTCAATGGGGGAAGCGGGATTCACTTAACGACCGGGTTACTAACTTAACTGTAGTAGTTCCCTTAATTGTGCCAAGAGAGGCCGCAAAATGGGGCAAAATTCACTTAATAAATAACAACAAAAACAACAACAACAGTTCTATTTCTATGTCTCGCTTAGCCACGGCTCAATGGTAGTCGTAAGTTGAGGACTACCTGTATCCCTTTTGTGAGGAATGCTTTTGAAATGACCTTTGAATGGGCGACGTCTCGTATATCCTCTTTGGCCTCGTGAGAATCAGCAAGGGACATAATTGGGTCTCCCGTCAATTCTTTAATTCCTCCCAACAAACAAGCTTGTGGCAAGGAGTTCCAAAGTCCACCGGCTCCGTGTGAGGAGGAGGAGGAGGACACACCGTTTTTGACTGCATTGGCTGCCCTTTTGGCCTTTTCCCCTTTTTCTATTTTATAGCTTGTGATCTCGCAGTGGCCACGTTGCCATGGAAAGGATTAGTCTGGCATGAATGAGCGCGCCCGTTTATTAAGTCCTCTCAGCAGCCAGGAGTGGATTCAGAGGACGGCAAAGAAAAACGAAAAACTTCAGAACACACAAACAATGTGAACGCAAACTGAGGCCACCCTCAGAGCGAATTCACAGGTTCAGAGAAGACACCGAGAAATCCGGAAGGGAATTGTTAAGCTCCCTGAATAAGGTAGAAAAACGGAAGCCTTTTTTTGCAGAAAAAGAAAAACATAAATTTAGGCCCAAATTACTCAGCGGGCTTTCATGTCCAAGGCGGGACTAGAACTCCCTGTCTCCTGGTCATTGTTCCAGATTCATTCAGCCAGCTTTCCTGCCTAAAGCAACAGATTTTAGGGATTTGGCCCAAAATCTCCCAGATGCCTTTTGTGCCTAATTTGGGATTAGAGCTCACCATCTCCTGGGGATTGGCCCAAAGTCACCCAGATGGCTTTCATCCCTAAGGCAGAACTAGAACTCACCATCTCCTGGTGATTGGTCCAAAGTCACCCAGCTGGCTTTCATCCCTAAGGTGGAACTAGAACTCACCGTCTCCTGGTGATTGGCCCAAAGTCACTCAGCTGGCTTTCATCCCTAAGGCGGAACTAGAACTCACCGTCTCCTGGTGATTGGTCCAGAGACACCCAGCTGGCTTTCATCCCTAAGGCGGAACTAGAACTCACCGTCTCCTGGGGATTGGTCCAAAGTCACCCAGCTGGCTTTCATCCCTAAGACGGAACTAGAACTCACTGTCTCCTGGTGATTGGCCCAAAGTCACCCAGCTGGCTTTGATACCTAAGGCAGGATAGAACTCCCAGTCTCCTAGTGATTGGCCCAAAGTCACCCAGCCATCTTTTGTGCCTAAGGTAGGAATCGAACTCAAGGTCTCCCACTTTTTAATCTGATGCCACAACTACTAGATCAGACTGGCTCTTTCTGAGACAGCACCGCCCTGGCATAGCAAAGCTTTTGCAGAAATACAGCCATCCATTAATGCAACTAAGTACAGCTACCGGTAGTAGTCCTTGACTTATGGAAGTAATGGAGCCTGCTCTTCATGGTCATATAATAATAATAATAAATAATAATAATAATAATGCAACGATATCTGTAATAACATCAAACATCCACCTCTGCCTATCCCAGGTCCTTGGGAAGGACTCGATAGGTAGACAAAAATGCCAAATTCAGTCTGAACATCTGGCTGACTGTGCGATGATCCATAATAATAATAATAATAGTAATAATACTTTGTCATGCCATTGCTTGTAATCAGATCGCACAGACTGACTACAAGCAGCGGCATGACAAAGTAGCAACAATGGTGCATTGGAAGATCTGCAAGAAATATCATTTGCCTGAAAGCAAGAACTGGTGGGATCGTAAAATAGAGAAAGTCTTAGAAAATAATAAAGTTAAACTGCTCTGGGACTTCAGAATTCAAACAGACAGGCACTTGCAACATAACACCCCGGACTTAACAATTGTCGATAAGAAAGACAAAAAAGTCTGGATAGTGGACGTGGACGTGGCAGTGCCTGGAAACAGAAGAATAGACAAGAAAGAACTGGAGAAGATAACAAAATACAAAGACCTACAAATAGAAATAGAAAGACTGTGGCAAAAGCAAGCAAGGGTAGTACCAATAGTAATAGGCTCCTTGGGTGCAATCCCAAAACAGCTGGAGCACCACTTGAAAATCATCATCGGCATTGACAAATTCGCCATTAGTCAATTGCAAAAGGCAGCCTTACTAGGAACTGCTTCCACCCTGCGACGAGATCTGTGATGCCATCAAACATCCACATCTGCCTATCCCAGGTCCTGGGTAAGGACTCGATAGGTAGACAAAATGCCAAATCCAGTCTGAACATCTGGCTGACTGTGCGATGATCCATAACAACAACAACAACAATAATAATAAAAGTTGGCAGGGACCTTGGAGGTCATCTAGTCCAACCCCCTGCTCAGGCAGGAAACCCTATACCATTTCACACCAATGGCTGTCCAGTCTCTTCTTGAAAACTTCCAGTGTTGGAGCATTCACCGCTTCTGGAGGCAGGTTGTTCCACTGGTTAATTGTTCTAACTGTCAGGAAGTTTCTCCTCAGTTCTAAGTTAGTTCTAGGCCCATACCTGTCTTGCCCCAGAGGCCTCCCCTAGTGAAATTATACCTGTGCAAAGTGCAGAATTATCCTTCCTTTCTTCGCATGCAGACAGTGCCTGTAGCCAGGGAGACCTTTGCAAAACCTTTATCGGATTTCAAAAGCTGGGCAATTATCTCCAGCCTATTGTTCGGAGGCATAAATTCGGGAGGAAGGTTTCTGCTACCTCGGTTTGAGAGAGCAGCCTGATCAGCAGGCCTATTAAACATTCATTCTGGGCTTGTGCAAGGCGACGCGGCAGCTGGCCTGAAAGCAGAAGAGGCTGTAAACCCGAGGGAGGATAAACGAAAAGGGAATCGAGGAAATACAGATGAATGAATGAATGAATAAAATGCGCTTTGAGCTGACTTCTGCTCGTGGTGGCTGCACAGGAAGGTCCCTGAGGGTTTTATTTATTTATTTATTTTGGCAATGTTCCTTGCTAAAAAAAAAAAAAAAGTGCTTCTTTCTACAATGTAGCATCTTTCCCAGTCTGGGGTTTTGTCCTGTGGTTTCTGTGTGGCCTCCCATCCAAACTCTAATTAAATTCAGCCCTGCTGTGCTTTTTGAGATATATTTCCCCTGAAGTCTTGCTGGGTTGCCTCACCACGACTGCAGTTGGGTGGTAATGGTGATATACACCAACTGTCTCTCTCTCTCTGTGTACACACACACATACACACACACATACCAACATACACATACACATACATACCCATACACATATATACAGGTAATCCTGGACTTACAACAGAGAATAGAATAGAATAGAATAGAATAGAATAGAATAGAATAGAATAGAATAGAAAATATGGAATGGAATGGAATGGAATGGAATGGAATAGAATAGAATAGAATAGAATAGAATAGAATAGAATAGAATAGAATAGAAAATATGGAATGGAATAGAATAGAATAGAATAGAATAGAATAGAATAGAATAGAATAGAATAGAATAGAATAGAATAGAATAGAATAGAATAGAAAATATGGAATGGAATGGAATGGAATGGAATGGAATGGAATGGAATAGAATAGAATAGAAAATATGGAATGGAATGGAATGGAATGGAATGGAATGGAATAGAATAGAATAGAAAATATGGAATGGAATGGAATGGAATGGAATGGAATGGAATGGAATGGAATAGAATAGAATAGAATAGAATAGAATAGAATAGAATAGAATAGAATAGAATAGAATAGAAAATATGGAATGGAATGGAATGGAATGGAATGGAATGGAATAGAATAGAATAGAATAGAATAGAATAGAATAGAATAGAATAGAATAGAATAGAATAGAATAGAATAGAATAAGGCAGTGATGGCGAACCTTTTAGAGACCGAGTGCCCACACTGCAACCCAAAACCCACTTATTTATCGCTGGGTACCAGGTGGGCGTGGCCCACTGGATGGGCGTGGCTGTGGTCATGGCAGACTGGGTGGGCGTGGTCACCTCAATGTTGCTCGTGGGGAGGGATGCCTGTGGGGGCCGGGCAGGGTTGGGGGAGATCCAGGGGGTCTCTGGCAGGTGGTGTGGTAGGCAGGAGGCTCATCCTGAGGGGTGAGGCGAGGCAGAATGGGGGTGCCATTGTCGCAGGGCAAAGCAAGGCAGGGGCCAGGGCGGCTGCTGCCTGACACCATTGGCCCCTGCACACAGAGGCCAGCGAGCGCATGGGGGCCGACAGTGTCCGCCAGCAGCCACAACCTGCCGGCCCATTGACCGGTGCACTCTGGGCTCCGCAGCCCACCCCCAGCAGTTCAGAGAAGCCGTCTCTGAGCTGGATGGACGGCCGACAGCTGAGGAGGTGATGCAGTGGGTCATGCCCGGGAAAAGGAGAGCATGCGAGGCCAGGAGGGATGGGACGGGCGGGAGGTAGGGAAACCAGACATGCTGGGATGCATCCGGCCACGGGGGACCTCAGCGAGTTAGCAGGCGGCTGGTTGAAGAGGGACAGTTGCCATCCCCAGGGCATGGTGCGCGTGCCCACAGAGAGGCCTCTGAGTGCCGCCTCTGGCACGCGTGCCATAGGTTCGCCACCACTGGAATAAGGTGTCGGAATACATGTTAGAATGTATTTTCTATTGCAACGACTACAGAATTATTCTGCCTGCAGATGGCAGTGTTTAGTGTGCATCTATGGTTATAATCTATGGTTTCTTGATGCTCTGAAGGGAGTTTCTTGTTTCCTGTGACAGTAATATACCGTATATGCCGGCGTATAAGGCGACCCGGCGTATAAGATGACCCCCGTCTTTGGTGCCGAGTCGCATGCCTAGAACGTCGTCTTATACGCCAGAAACTACCAGTATTTCCGGCGTATAAGACAACTCGGCGTATAAGACGACCCCTGTCTTTGGCGCCGATTTTAACCCTTGCGAAAGTCGTCTTATACGCCGGCATATACGGTAGTTGAGCAGTAAAGCACATGGTGACAGTACTCTTTCTTTGCTCTGTGTGGTGCTTTATATAAACAGAATTTCTAACAAAAGGGCTGAGGGGATTAGGTGTCAAGGGTGAAACTTTGGCAGCTATGTTCCTCTGCATTTCAACTTGCTTTTAGATTAAGGGGGCAGGAGATGTTACTTTCAAGTGGGTAAGAAGGATTCAGATGAAGACCATGGGAGCCTGTCAAGGACACCAGAACAGGCGTGGGATTTGAAGCAGACAGTTTCCATAACAAAGTAGATTTATTGATATGGATTACATAAGACGTTGGGGGGGGGGGAGTGTTGGCCAGGAAAATTATTGAATTGGTGTGGGGAATTAGTTAGTTTTACTTTGACATAACCCTGCAGGGTATCCCATAAACAGTAAATGTTTCAGAAACAAGATGAACCTGGAGTTTTATTTGGATTCTCCAGCTGGATGTTGACAATAGGTATGTAAAGCAGAGACAGAGGTCTCTCTGGCCGACAGAGGTCCGTATAGTCAAAACTACAGTTTTCCCAGTAGTAATGTAGGGCTGGACCATAAGAAAGGCTGAGCGCCAAAGAATGGATGCTTTTGAATTGTGCTGGAGAAGACTCTTCGAAACCCTCAAACTGCAAGAAGATCCAGTCAGTCGATCTTAAAGGAAACCAACCTTGACGCTTCTTTGGAAGGACAGATCCTGAAGCTGAAACTCAAATCCTTTGGCCACCAAAAGAAGAGAGAGGACTTCTTGGAATAACAGAATAACAGAGTTTTTAAGAAGAGACTGGACAGCCTTTTGTCCGAAATAGTGTAGGGTTTCCTGCCTGAGCAGGGGTTTGGACTAGATGACCTCCCAGGTCCCTTCCAACTTTACTACTACTATTATTATTAGAGTTGGAAGGGACCTGGGAGGTCATCTAGTCCAACCCCCTGCTCAGGCAGGAAACCCTATACCATTTCGGACAAATGGCTGTCCAGTCTCTTCTTAAAAACTTCCAGTGTTGGAGCATTCACCGCTTCTGGAGGCAGGTGGTTCCACTGGTTAATTGTCCTCACTGTCAGGAAATTCCTCCTTAGTTCCAGGTTGCTTCTCTCTTTGATGAATTTCCATCCGTGGCTTCTTGTCCTGCCCTCAGGTGCTTTGGAGAATAGCTTGACTTAACAACAGAATAATAGAATATTATTATTCTATTCTATATATTATTATAGAAGCATGCTCATTTTTTAATTTAAAAAGCTGAGGTTCCCAGCAATTTCCCGGTCTGTTCTTTCTTTTTTTCCCCCCTTTCTTTGTTCAAAAAAACAAATTCAACTCCTTCCATGTAACTAACTAAGGAGAAACTTCCTGACAGTGAGAACAATTAATCAGTGGAACTACCTGCCTCCAGAAGAGGTGAATGCTCCAACACTGGAAGTTTTTAAGAAGAGACTGGACAGCCATTTGTCTGAAATGGTATAGGGTTTCCTGCCTGAGCAGGGGGTTGGACTAGATGACCTCCAAGGTCCCTTCCAACTTTACTACTATTACTATTACTAACAAGTTGATTCCTCACGTGCCTTAATGATTTCCCCGTTTTGACACGTTACCACATACAAATTGTTAGAAGGCACATGTAGCCCTGGAGAACTGCAGATTAGGTCGTTTATTCTATAGAACAACCCTTCTGGCTTCTGAGATTATTCTTATTATTATTTTAGCCTTCCTGGTGCCTTCCCAGCCTGAATCATGAGGGCTAGAAGCATACTCGTTTGTTTGTTTTTTTAATTTAAAAAAACCGAGCTTCCCAGGATGCCAGTTTCCTCTGTCTGGTCTTTCTTATTCTTTTTTTTTTCTTCTTCTTTTCTTTGTTCCCAGCAGACAAGGCATCCTTACTAGCTTATCCTCTGAAGGATTCTGTCGACTAAAGTCTTCCCCTGCAAGCATTAACCTGAATTGTACGGATTATCTTTTCCTTGTCTCAAACCGATGGTCTGTGCCATTTATAACCACCTACCACCGGAATGGAAGCATGCACTTTTACTAAATAATATAATATATATCTGTCTCTCTCACTCCTGAAAGTGCTGCCTTTTGACCTCTACAAATTGGTTTATTCTTCTCTCTCTCTCTCCTCTGCCTTCTTTCATTGCACAGGTTTCCTGCCTCTGACGGCCAGCTGATGCCTTTCTGGAACAATGGTCATCCTACAGCAGGTGAGTTGTTTAAACCAAGGTTTGTTCGCCGAGTTAATGTGAGAAAGTAGCTGTCACCAGGTGAATGGGTGTTGTGTATGCGTGTGCGTGTGTGTGTGTGTGTGTGTGTGTGTGTGTGAACAGTCTACAGCTTGGGGGGTCGGGTGAGGTCAAGCCATTTGGACGGGGCTCCTGTTTCTGGGAAAAGGGGGATGAAAAAGTTGACATTTTGTTCTCTGCACGGCTTAAAAGGTACAATCGGAACACGCTGTCACAGATTAAACAGATTTAGTGGAGCAAAGAGGCCGCTGTGACTCGCTTGCTTTGCCGGTCAGTTGTGCATTGGAGAGAAAAACTGCAAAGGGGCTCATGTGAAATTGTGGGAATTGAACGCACTGCTTTTTTTTTTTTTTAATTAAGGCGTTTGCGCAGGATCCAGAACAGAGTTTGATATTTTTTTTTAACGGTTCTCCCCCCCCCCCGGCCAAAAAAGACACCAATCAAATAGAGCTTCGGACGCCGTTCAAAATATTAGCAAACCACGAAATTATAAATTAACACACATTGTGTCGTTTGAGAATTATACCTGGAGAGGGAGGGGACCCCATGGAGGAGAAAAGGAGCTGTGTAAAGAAATTAATTCTAGAATATTTGACTCGGCATTTGAAAAATCCTCTTCCCTACTCAAAGGAGGCCTGTGTTGTATACTCCGCTATGCCTCGGAGAAGATTTATCCTTGATTATTTAATATTCCAGTTTGCTGGAAATGTAACAGAGAGAATGAACTGCTCAGAAATAGTCCCATAAATTCGGAGTTTGTGACACCACCTCTAAATGGATCGGCTGTTCAAACATATCTAAATCCCAGGCTAGGTTTATAAATCATTGTAAAGGAGCAACGGGTAAAGCATTTTGTTTATCAAGATGGTGTATGTGATTGGGGGGGGGGGTAGAGAATTCCATGACCTCCAGATGTTTTGGATCCCTGTCCCCCCCAAATCATTGAGGGTTCCTGCCGGAGGAATGAAGCTTGACATCCCTGGGTGACACCCCTTCACACATTCAGGGTTAAATAGAGTTCTGCCCACAGCAATATGGCTTTTAAATATTGTTTGCAGAAAGGAGAAAATGCAAAAAAAGGAGACCTGGAGGAGGAGGAGGAGGAGGAGGAGGAGGAGGAGGAGGAGGAGGAGGAGGAGGCTGGAGAAAAAAGCTGAAGGAGGAAAAGGGAAGGGGGAGAAGGAGAGGAAGAGGAAGAGGAGCAGAGGAAAGGGAAGAGGAAGGGGTAGGGGAAAGAAGAAGGGGAAGAGAGGAAGGAAAAGGAGGAGGAGGAGGAGAACGGGAAGAAGGAAGAAGGGGAAGAGAGGAAGAAGGAAGAGAAGGGGAAGGAGGAAAGGAATGGAAGGAAGAATGGAAGAGAAGAAGGGAGGAATCAGAAGAAGAAAAGAAAGAGAAAGGAGGAAGGGAGGGTGAGGAAGAAAGAGGAGGAAGGAAGGGAAATGAAAGAAAGAAGGAGAAAGGCAGGCTGGAGAAGGAAAAAAAGAGGGGGAAAGGAACATAGGGAGGTAGGAGACAGAGAAGGAAACTTTGAATCTAAGTCTCGTTGCTTAATTCAGAGTCCAACAAATCTGATCCAACTATAGGTTTTTCTGCTAGGGCAGGGGGCTAGACTAGAAGACCTCCAAGGTCCCTTCCAGCTCTATTCTATTCTGTTCTGTTCTGTTCTGTTTTATAATTCTATTCTATTCTATTCTGTATTTTTATTCTATTCTGTATTTCTGTTTTATTCTGTATTTCTGTTCTATTCTATTCTATTCTATTCTTATTTCTATTCTATTCTCTATTTCCTATTCTATTCTATTCTATTCTCATTCCTATTCTATTCTATTCTATTCTATTCTATTCTATTCTATTCTATTCTATTCTATTCTATTCTATTCTTATTCCTATTCTGTATTCTGTTCTATTTTATTCTATTCTATTCCATTTCTATTCTATTCTATTCTATTCTATTCTATTCTATTCTATTCTATTCTATTCTATTCTATTCTATTCTATTCTATTCTATTTTTATTCCTATTCTGTATTCTGTTCTGTTCTGTTCTGTTCTATTCTACTCTACTCTATTCTATTCTATTCTTATTTCTATTCTATTCTCTATTTCCTATTCTATTCTATTCTATTCTATTCTATTCTATTCTATTCTATTCTATTCTATTCTATTCTATTCTATTCTATTCTATTCTTATTCCTATTCTGTATTCTGTTCTATTTTATTCTATTCTATTCCATTTCTATTCTATTCTATTCTATTCTATTCTATTCTATTCTATTCTATTCTATTTTTATTCCTATTCTGTATTCTGTTCTGTTCTGTTCTGTTCTATTCTACTCTACTCTACTCTACTCTACTCTACTCTACTCTACTCTACTCCACTCCACTCCACTCCACTCCACTCCACTCCACTCCATTCCATTCCATTCCATTCCATTCTATTCTATTCTATTCTATTCTATTCTATTCTATTCTATTCTATTCTATTCTATTCTATTTTTATTCCTATTCTGTATTCTGTTCTGTTCTGTTCTGTTCTGTTCTACTCTACTCTACTCTATTCTATTCTACTCTACTCTACTCTACTCTACTCTACTCTACTCTACTCTACTCTACTCTACTCCACTCCACTCCACTCCACTCCACTCCACTCCACTCCACTCCATTCCATTCTATTCTATTCTATTCTATTCTATTCTATTCTATTCTATTCTATTCTATTCTATTTTTATTCCTATTCTGTATTCTGTTCTGTTCTGTTCTGTTCTGTTCTATTCTACTCTACTCTACTCTATTCTATTCTACTCTACTCTACTCTACTCTACTCTACTCCACTCCACTCCACTCCACTCCACTCCACTCCACTCCACTCCACTCCATTCCATTCCATTCCATTCCATTCCATTCCATTCCATTCTATTCTATTCTATTCTATTCTATTCTATTTTTATTCCTATTCTGTATTCTGTTCTGTTCTGTTCTGTTCTATTCTACTCTACTCTACTCTATTCTATTCTACTCTACTCTACTCTACTCTACTCTACTCTACTCCACTCCACTCCACTCCACTCCACTCCACTCCACTCCACTCCATTCCATTCCATTCCATTCCATTCCATTCCATTCTATTCTATTCTATTCTATTCTATTCTATTCTATTTTTATTCCTATTCTGTATTCTGTTCTGTTCTGTTCTATTCTACTCTACTCTACTCTATTCTATTCTACTCTACTCTACTCTACTCTACTCTGCTCTACTCTACTCTACTCCACTCCACTCCACTCCATTCCATTCCATTCCATTCCATTCCATTCTATTCTATTCTATTCTATTCTATTCTATTTTTATTCCTATTCTGTATTCTGTTCTGTTCTGTTCTATTCTACTCTACTCTACTCTACTCTATTCTATTCTACTCTACTCTACTCTACTCTACTCTACTCTACTCTACTCTACTCTACTCCACTCCACTCCACTCCACTCCACTCCACTCCACTCCACTCCACTCCATTCCATTCCATTCCATTCCATTCTATTCTATTCTATTCTATTCTATTCTATTCTATTCTATTCTATTCTATTCTATTCTATTCTATTCTATTCTATTCTATTTTTATTCCTATTCTGTATTCTGTTCTGTTCTGTTCTGTTCTATTCTACTCTACTCTACTCTATTCTATTCTATTCTACTCTACTCTACTCTACTCTACTCTACTCTACTCCACTCCACTCCACTCCACTCCACTCCACTCCACTCCACTCCACTCCACTCCACTCCATTCCATTCCATTCTATTCTATTCTATTCTATTCTATTCTATTCTATTCTATTCTATTCTATTCTATTCTATTCTATTCTATTCTATTTTTATTCCTATTCTGTATTCTGTTCTGTTCTGTTCTGTTCTATTCTACTCTACTCTACTCTATTCTACTCTACTCTACTCTACTCTACTCTACTCTACTCTACTCTACTCCACTCCACTCCACTCCACTCCACTCCACTCCACTCCATTCCATTCTATTCTATTCTATTCTATTCTATTCTATTCTATTCTATTCTATTTTTATTCCTATTCTGTATTCTGTTCTGTTCTGTTCTGTTCTGTTCTATTCTACTCTACTCTACTCTACTCTACTCTACTCTACTCTACTCTACTCTACTCTACTCTACTCCACTCCACTCCACTCCACTCCACTCCATTCCATTCCATTCCATTCCATTCCATTCCATTCCATTCCATTCCATTCTATTCTATTCTATTCTATTCTATTCTATTCTATTCTATTTTTATTCCTATTCTGTATTCTGTTCTGTTCTGTTCTACTCTACTCTACTCTACTCTACTCTACTCTACTCTACTCTACTCTACTCCACTCCATTCCATTCCATTCTATTCTATTCTATTCTATTCTATTCTATTCTATTCTATTCTATTTGACATGGTTCCGAAAGAAAGCAGATTTTCAAAGAATTTTGAGGCTTTTTCCTCTAAAAGAATCTTTTATTATTCTGCATAGCTTCAGCACTAACAAAGTTAAGCCAGAAACTGAATCCTCCCTCCCCCAAGCATCTGTAACAAAGCATAACTCACTCCTTCATTTTACAGTCATCAATCACATTCTCCAATTAATGTGAACCGTGAGGTGCCCCTCCCGGTGCAGCTGAGCTGACCTTGGCCACACTGTGCCCAGACATTGTTATGGTTGACTTGCATACTTTCCCACCCCTTAACCTACTGCTATCTGTCTTAACTCTAGAAATGCTGCTCGGCTAAGTAAAACAGGTTTGCTTCTTCATATATGGCAAGCAAGAACATACGATGTTAGCAGTCTTGACACTATTCTATTTTTATTCCTATTCTGTATTCTGTTCTGTTCTGTTCTGTTCTGTTCTATTCTACTCTACTCTACTCTATTCTATTCTACTCTACTCTATTCTACTCTACTCTACTCTACTCTACTCCACTCCACTCCACTCCACTCCACTCCACTCCACTCCATTCCATTCCATTCCATTCCATTCCATTCCATTCTATTCTATTCTATTCTATTCTATTCTATTCTATTCTATTCTATTCTATTCTATTCTATTCTATTCTATTTTTATTCCTATTCTGTATTCTGTTCTGTTCTGTTCTATTCTACTCTACTCTACTCTATTCTATTCTACTCTACTCTACTCTACTCTACTCCACTCCACTCCACTCCACTCCACTCCACTCCACTCCACTCCACTCCATTCCATTCCATTCCATTCTATTCTATTCGATTTTCTATTCTATTCTATTCTATTCTATTCTATTCTATTCTATTCTATTCTATTCTATTCTATTCTATTCTATCCAAAGTTCTTCCCCAGGTAAATGGGCCATTTCTCTAAGGAAACAAAAGCCTAATCCGTGATATAAACTTTTTGGGAAGCTAAACTTTTGGGGAGACTAAAGAGAATCAGGACTGCAGTCTAATTCTCTGTCCCAGTTTAATTTTAATTTTTGTATTTATTATTAAATGTACACATAAATACACGTGAGCACCGCACCGTTGCATCCCACCGATTTTTCTCCCGATAGCTTTTTCGAAGACACCACGGACCAAATTTTAAAGAGGTCAGAAAAATCAATACAGATCATCTCTCCTTTTGGCTTTTGGCTCCCCCCAAAAAAGCAGAAAGTTGTTGAGACTTTGTCTCGCCAAGTTGTTTGCGACACCCTTTTGATCCTGGGTTGACTGAAGGAAGAAAGAAACAAAGAGAGCCAAGATTCCACAAATGGGGAATTGGAAAAATACGCTTAGAGGCAGACAAACCTCTCCGTGTTTCTTTAAGCAAGATTTTAATTCCAAAACAGATTAAGGATTAGTTTGAAATCAGCAGGCCAGTGTGTGTGTGCGCGTGTGTGTGTGTGGAGGGGTTTCGCCATGTATTTTGAGAGCCAGGAAAATCTACATGGTTCTCTGCCTGTCAGCAGTTGCTAGCTTGTTTAGTGGTGTGTGTGTGTGTGTGTTTGTGTTAATGAGTTCGACAAACTCGTGGTTGCATTCGTAAAATATGCTTATCTGAGGTCTTACAGTAGTGGCCAAAATTGTGGAAACCTTGTGGGAAAAGTGTACAGTACAAATGCCACCTTTGGTTAAGTTTCCACCCATTTTCCTTCTAATTTCTTTATAACTGTAGCCTTGTTCACTTAATAATACTATTTTGCATCGCTTTAATACTATTTTATATCGCTTTCTGGGTGACCGGTCAACTCTCTGCACCATTACTTTAATTTTATGACGTTTTACAAACTCACTAAATGAAAGAACACAAAAAAAACCCCAACCGACTTGATAGCGATCACAACACACACTGACAAATGTCCTCCTCTCAGCTTCAATACAGGACATCAATAACTGGATGCTACTGTGATCTGATTGGCTCATTGCCAAAACAAGATGACGCCCGATTGGCTCTCTAAACACTCCTGCTCATTGGCTACAATCAGATGAAAGAAAGCTACCTGAGATCAACCTAAGCAAGTTGTGCTTCCTTTTTCTGGCTCTTTGGCTATAACTTTTCATAGAATACAATACAGATCATTGAACAAAATTTGTTGCATTACATTCTTGATCAAATTATCTTTCTATTGATATATAATTTTATGGTACTACTCCAAAACTAAATTACCAAGCTCTTGTAAACCTCAAAAATATACTTTTCCCAAAAGGTTTCCACAATTTTGGCCACTGCTGTATTTGGTTGTACACTAAATGGGAGAAGAGTTATCTAGATCAGGGGGTCTTCAAACTTGGCCCTTTGATGACTTGTGGACTTCAACTCCCAGAATTCCTCAGCCTGGCTCAGGAATTCTGGGAGTTGAAGTCCACAAGTCATCAAAGGGCCAAGTTTGAAGACCCCTGCCCTAGGGCAATGTTTCTCAACCTTGGCGGTTTTAAACTGTATGGACTTCAACTCCCAGAATTCACGCTGGCTGAGGAATTCTGGGAGTTGAAGTCCACAAAGTCCTAAAAGGGCCAAGTTTGAAGACCCCTGATCTGGATGTTTGCAGCCCACCTGTGGTGGCCCTGCTAAACTTTTTCCATATAATTCGTGGCTTGCTTCTTTGTGGGTGAACGTGTAGTGGGATTCCACCTCACCGGATTAATTTATGGAGCAATTCAGTAACCAGGTTAAAACAGACCCTGGTTGTCAAAGGTGCCAACTCTGGATTAGACAGACAAGGTTTCCAGTGAAAGCATCCATGTTTGAATCAGATAGTCCCAAAGCGGCTTTTCCAAAAGGCAACCGGACTTTGTTTTTCGTTGAAGACGTTTCCCTTCTCCTCCAAGAAGCTTCTTCCGTTCTGACTGTCCGAACGGAAAAAGCTTCTTGGAGGAGAAGGGAAACGTCTTCAAGCAAAAACAAAGATCATTCAGTCAGAACTGGAGAAGCTTCTTCTGTTTGGATTTGAATCTATAATTTCTGGAGGCAAGCTGGTGGAATGACTTCCCTCCAGAAGTTGTGGGCGCTCCATCGCTGGAGGATTTCAAGACGAGACTGGACAGCCATTTGTCCAGAATGGGGTATAGGATCTCCTGCTTGATCAGGGGGGTTGGACTAGATGACCTCCCAGGTCCCTTCCAACTTTGTTATTCTGTTATTCCTGTTGGACTTCTCCTTCAGGACCCTACATCACATAGCCTCGTAAACCAATTTTTGAGTAAGCTGTTGATGCTTCCGTTGTCAAAACTGCTAACATTGGATGTTCTTGCTTGCCATATATCAGTAGTTCTCGACCTTTTTAATGCCACGACCCCCAACCGGTCGTAAGTTGAGGACTACTCAACCGGTCGTAAGTCGAGGACTACTCAACCGGTCGTAAGTCGAGGACTACTCAACTGGTGCAGCACCGTTTGCAGAATGGGACTTTTGGCGGGCTCAGCAGGGCAGAGACAGCCTGGACAATTCCTATTGGCTTTTGAAAGCCAATAGAATTAGACTCTATTCAAGAGAGTCTCTTCTATTGGCTTTCAAAAGCCAATAGAATAAAAGGGAGTAGCACAGCTAAGGAAAAGGGGGGAAAAAATGGCGGACTGCGTTGTTTGGCGAGCCCCGTGAAATGGTCGTTCGACCCCAAATGGGGTCCCGACCCACAGGTTGAGAACCACTGCCATATATGAAGAAGCAAGCCTGTTTTTTATTTAGCCTGTATAGCAATTTTAGAGTTTAAAGCAGATAATACTAATCTAATGATGGGAAAATATGCAGCTACTCATAACAAAATCTGAGCACAGTATTGCCAAGGTCAGCTGTAATGGGGAGGGGCACTTCACCCTTCACATTAATTGGAGAATGTGATTGACGATTGCAGAATGAGGGTGTGAATTATGCTTTGTTACAGGTGATTGGGGGAGGGAAGATTCAGTTTTTGGCTTAACTTTCGTTGTGTGCTGAAGCTATGCAGAAATAAAAGGATTCTTTAAGGTAAATAAGCCTCAAAGTTCTTTGAAAAGCTGCTTCTTTTCGGAACCATGTCATCCCTCTCATGTGCGATTTATGTGCTGCCTCCAAACTCTTTGCAGCTGTAACAACAGACGAGAACCGCTCTTCCCCTTTCCACCATCAGCTGACAACCTATTTGCATATAGATTAAAATATGGTCCATTGGCCTGCTCTGGATGGACCCATTTAGCATCTTAATGGCTCCCGCTGTCAAAATCCCGGCCTTCAAATTAAGGAATGAAGTCAGGCGTGCTTTCCCAGAGGTTGGGATTAGACCATGAGGAACACACGAGGTCGCACATGGAGCGGAAGGTTAGAAACATCTGGGAAATGTGTAAATACACCAGAGGTGTTTTTAAGGTTGGAAGGATCGCATAGGCTGGGGTAACCATGAAATGGAGCTCAACTTTGGGTGAAATTTGAGTGTTTCTCAACTCTTGACAACTTTAAAACGTGTGGACTTCAATTCCCAGAATTCCCCATTCAGCCATGCTGACTGTGGAATTCTGGGAGTCAAAGTCCACAGGTCAGAGCTTCGGTCAGAACTGAAGAAGCTTCTTTGGATGTATCGTCAAGGAAAAACAAAGTCGCGTTGCCTTTTGAAAAAGCACTTTGGGGACAACCAGGATCTGGATGACTGAGAATCTCCACGGGCATTTAGAATTCCAGAATTCCTTTCTCAGGATTCTGTTTCCTGATCTGTCCCGCCTCCAAGGGCTGCAAAATGGAGTTTGAAAATTGAAATTGGAAAACAGGAGCCAGACGTGTGCAGCAGGAGCCCCAAAAAGCGAATACAATTTGGTTGTATTAACAGAGGCGTAGAATCAAAATCACGTGAAGTCTTAGTACTGCTTTACAAAGCCTTAGTAAGGCCACTGCATCCAACTTTGGTCACCCCATTACAAAAAAGAGGTTGAGACTTTGGAAAAAGTGTAGAGAAAGGCAACCAAGATGATTAAAGGCCTGGAGATTAAAACATATTGCAGGACTTGACTATGGCTAGAGAAAAGAAGGACTAGGGGTGACATGATAGCAGCATTCCAATATTTGAGGGGTTGCCACAAAGAAGAGGAGGGGGTCAACTTATTTCCCAAAGCACCAGAGGGCAAGACAAGAAACAATGGATGGAAACTAATCCAGGAGAGAAGCAACCTGGAACTAAGGAGAAACTTCCTAACAGTGAGGACAACTAACCAGTGGAACCACCTGCCTCCAGAAGTTGTGATGTTTCATCACTGGATGTTTTTAAGAAAAGACTGGACAGCCATTTGTGTGAAATTTTATAGGGTCTCCTGCTTGAGCAGGGGGCTGGATTAGAAGACCCCCCCCAAGGTCCCTTCCAGCTCCATTCTGATTGATTGAGAAACTAATTAAGGAGAGAAGCTACCTGGAATTAAGGAGAAACTTCTTAACAGCGCGTACAGTTAACCAGTGAAAAAACTTGCCTTCCAAAGTTGTGAGCGCTCCATCCCTGGAGGTTTTCAAGAAGAGACTGGACAGCCAGCTGTCTGAAATGTTATAGTGCAGTGATGGCGAACCTTTTAGAGACCGAGTGCCCAAACTGCAACCCAACACCCACGTATGCATCGCCGAGTGCCGGGTGGGCGTGGCCCATTGGCTGGGCGTGGCCCATTGGCTGGGCGTGGCTGCGGTGGTAACGGCAGACTGGGTGGGACTAAAAAGTTCAATCAATCAATTCCAACTTTGCGAGAACTTTTTTTTTCCCGCGAGACGTTGACTGATTGAACCTTTTTATTTATTTATTTTTTTGCGCACAGCGGCTGAGGCCTAAAGCGAAAAGGTTTTATAAAACCCAGCTGAAGGCCTAGGACTGGAGCGATGGCACGCGTGCCCACAGAGAGGGCTCTGAGTGCCGCCTCTGGCACCCGTGCCATAGGTTCAGCACCACTGGTATAAGGTCTCCTGCCTGAGCAGGGGATTGGACTAGATGACCTCCAAGGTCCCTTCCAGCTCTATTCTAATTGATTGTCTGAGTTCCTGAGTTCCAGGCTAGCTAGATATCTTAACCTCACGTCTATCCTTTGGGAATTTAAGATGCTGCTAGCTGGGCACGATACCACGGTCTTAATTATTTAAAAAATCGGTTGCTATGGCTTCCCAGCCCTGCGATCGGTTGAACGCTAAAGCAGGTGGCTGCGGGTGTTCGATTCCCTCCGGTGCATTGGTTAACTTGGCGTTGAAAGGTTTTAAGTTAATTAAAAGCCAAGTGTTGAAAGAGGGATTTGCTGATCTGGCTTAATAATTGGCCCTCAAAAAAAAAGTCTAGGGGACTCGCTAAGCTGAAAGATGTAAGCTGAAAGCAGAGCTCCTTTTGAAAAGAAAGAAAGAAAAAAAAAAAACGAAGGAAGGAAAACCCCAGGGTGGTGCAAAACATCTTGCAGAGCTGAAATCTGGTTTTCGGCAGAGGAAAAACTCCAGGATGGTTTTAGGAATGGGTGGTGGAACACGGTAAATTGTTCCCTGTCCGAAGAAGCAAATTGGTCAGGAGAGGAGACCTCTGACGGGAGATACTTAGAAGACATCTAGAAGACGAAGAAGAAGAAGCCGAGAGAAGAATTTATTTTCAAGCCAGAAAATTAAACTGAAGGGCCGACTTCATGTTGCAAAGACCACAGATCTTGGGAGGGGGGGGACGACACGATAAGGAAAGCTGAAATGGTGCCATGTTCCAGTACCACAGTGAGATGGGGGTCCGCGAGAGAGATCAGAAAAAATGGGCGCTGATCCGGAACGTCAACCAAGCCTTGAAAGTTCACACGCTTTTGCCGGTAAGAGAAAGTGAAGAATCTTTGTTATTTGGGAGAAATAGGACGTTGCGCATCCTGGGCGTGCTTTATCTGGAAGGCAGACGGAGCGAAGGACGTGCTACTTACGCCTGAGTAAGCCTGCACAAGACTTGGGAAAACAAAAGTGTGCATTTAAGGTCTTCTGCTAGTGGCGGACTTTTTCCAAAGGAGGGCTTTTTAAGCAAGGTCTGGTGGCATCTCCTTGGCTTTTGTACCCGTTGGAAAGATGTCAGAAGTCTGAAGTTTTTTTTTTTATAACATGTGAAAGTATTAGTGGATGTATTAAGGATGATCTCTGTGTTCTTGAAACAGAATGTCTCAAAGAGAGAGAGAGAGAGAGAGAGCGAAAGAGAGAAAAGGAGAAAGAGAAAGAGAGAGAAAAGAGGAGAGAGAAAGAGACGAGAGAGAGAAAAAAAGAGAAAGTAAAGAGGAGAGAGAAAGAGAAAAATAGAAGGAGAAAGAGATACAGAAAGAAAGAGAGAGAAAGAGAAAAGAGCAGAGAGAAAGAAAGGGACAAAGAGAGAAAAGAAGAGAGAAAGAGACAAGAGGAGAGAAAAAGGAAAGGAAAAAGAGAGAAAGTACAGAGGAGGAGAAAATAGAAGGCGAAAGAGAGAGAGAAACAGAAGGAAAGAGAGAAAGAAAGAGAAAAAGAGCAGAAAGAAAGGAAGGAAGGGAGAAACAGAGAAAAGGAGAAAGAGAGAAAAGATAAGGAAAGAAACAGGAGAAAGAGAGAGAGAGAGAGAGAGAGTCAGTTGGTGCAATATTTTTAGTTTCTCTGCTTTTATAGTATGGGGGTGTTGGAAGAGTCCCTTGAGACCATCAGTTCAACCCTTTCCCAGAATGTAGAATAAAGACTGCCCAGAATTTTCAGGGAGTTGGGTGGTTTTAATTAACATTATAAATAATTTTTAAAAAAACAACAACAAAGAAATAATAGAGCCTTGTGGAAACATGGCCGTACCATTTCACTTGAACATACAGTATATCTTCTCAAAACTCCAGAAAGGTGATTCCTTCTTGAAGTATCATTATACAGGTAGTCTTTGACTTAACAACAGCTCATTTAGTGACCGTTTCAAGTTACGGCGGCACTGAAAATTCCAAAGCTTTGGAGCTTTGGGAACTGTCAGATAAAAAAGGGTGGAGCCCCCAGCTGTATAATGGGTGGAGAAAGAAGCTCAAAAGAGTATATAAACAGGGAGCAAAACCCACCTTCACTAGCACTGATGAAGTTACTTAGTTGGGTAATGAAACGTCTGCAGGAAAATAATCCAGCTCAGAGAGCAGCAAGGACCCCACAGTCCTCCTCCTCCTCCTCCTCCTCCTCCTTCCTACATAGCGTATGTGAATCATACTCCAATATTTCTGTGTTGCCACTCCTCCCAGGGGGATTATGTATGGATGGACCTCAGGACCAGACGGGAATTTGATGTTCCCATCGGAGCGGTGGTCAAGCTGTGCGATTCTGGACAAATCCAGGTGATCGACGATGAAGGAAACGTACGTAAAATGGACATACGATTTGAACCCTCCTTGATGTTCTGGGTATCGACAATCTTGGGCTCTCTACAGGTAGCCCTCAACTTACAACGGTTCATTTGGTGACCGTGAAAAATAGTTCCTAAGTCACTTTTATCGGTGCTGTTGTAACTTTGAACGGTCACTTAATGTTGTAAGTTGAGGGACTACCTGTAATCCGGAAACTGTTAGGAAGGAGCTGTCTTCACCCTCTTTCTCTCACACAAACGTGATACTGTTTCTTGCTCCTCTGCAATGCAGCCCCTCCCTCTGGGGAATCCAGACTACATTCCGCCACACTTCCCCAGAGCTGTTTGGTACATGCATGGTATTCAACAGGCTCAGAAGGAATCGGGTGGCCATTTTTCCCCCCTTTTATTAGAAAGCAGAAGCTTTGGTGACCAGGTGAATCAAATGCAACGCACAGGCCTCAGAGGCAGACACTGCGTGTGTCTGATGAAGTCCCAAAGGTGCTTTTTCAAAAGGCAACGGGACAGCCTTTGGTTTTTTCTTCATGATGTTTTGCTTCTCACCCAAGAGGTTTCTTGGAGGATAAATTCTTTGTGTGTCCAATCACACTGGGCCAATACAGAATTCTATTCTGTTCTGTTCTGTTCTGTAATTCTATTCTATTCTATTATTATTTCTACTCTATTCTAGTCTTATTTCTATTCTATTCTTATTTCTATTTTATTCTATTCTAGTCTAGTCTTATTTCTATTCTACTCTATTCTATTCTACTCTATTCTATTCTACTCTACTCTACTCTACTCTACTCTACTCTCTACTCTATTCTATTCTATTCTTATTTCAACTCTACTCTATAGTCTTATTTCTATTCTATTCTTATTTCTAGTCTAGTCTTATTTCTATTCTATTCTTTTTTCTTTTCTTTTCTATTCTATTCCATTCTAATCTTATTTGTATTCTATTCTACTCTGTTCTTATTTCTACTCTACTCTATTCTGTTCTTATTTCTACTCTACTCTTATTTCTACTCTATTCTATTCTTATTTCTACTCTATTCTATTCTATTCTTATTTCTACTCTATTCTATTATATTCTTATTTCTACTCTACTCTATTCTTATTTCTACTCTACTCTATACCTACTCTCCTCTACTCTATTCTGTTCGTATTTCTACTCTACTCTTATTTCTACTCTATATTCTATTCTTATTTCTACTCTACTCTATTCTTATTTCTACTCTATTCTATTCTTATCACTACTCTACTCTACTCTTATTTCTACTCTATTCTACTCTATTCTACTTATTTCTATACTCTATACTCTACTCTATTCTGTTCTTATTTCTACTCTACTCTTATTTCTATTCTATTCTACTCTATTATATTCTTATTTCTACTCTATTCTATTATATTCTTATTTCTATTCTACTCTATTCTTATTTCTACTCTACTCTATACTCTCCTCTCCTCTCCTCTATTCTGTTCTTATTTCTACTCTACTCTTATTTCTACTCTATATTCTATTCTTATTTCTACTCTACTCTATTCTACTCTATTCTTATTTCTACTCTATTCTATTCTTATCACTACTCTACTCTACTCTATATTCTATTTTATTCTAGTTCTGAATTGAAGAAGCTTCTTGAATAAGAAGCAAAACATCTTCAAAGAAAAACAAGATAGTCCAGTTGTCTTTTAAAAAAACAGCACCTTTGGGACATCCAGGATCTTGAGGACTGAGAATCTCCATGGACTCTCACAAAAGCGTCTGCCTTAAATCACATTTCTTGGCTGGGAAAGGGGCTAGTCCCTTTGATTTGTTGCCTCCCTAGATCAGTGTTTCCCAAACTTGACAATTTTAAGGCATGAGGACTTCAACTCCCAGAATTCCACAGCCAGCAATGCTGGCTGTGGAATTCTGGGAGTTGAAGTCCACATGCCTTAAAATTGTCAAGTTTGGGAAACACTGCCCTAGATTAACACAGCTTTCCTGCGGAAACGGGGAGCTTCCCCCCAAAAGCTCAGTTCCCTCAGGTGCTCTGCAAAGCAACCCAGGTGGTGAAGCGTTTGCGCTGGTGCTTTAACCATGCGCCGTTTGATGCTCGGCTTGAGCTGCTGGCCTTGTGCGTCCTTTCCTTTCCATCTGGATCTCCATGGATGGGACTTGCTTGATTTTATTTATTTTATTTATTTATTTCAGGAGCACTGGGTCTCCCCTCAAAACGCCAGTCACATCAAACCGATGCACCCCACTTCTATCCATGGGGTGGAAGACATGATACGTCTGGGGGATCTGAACGAGGCCGGCATTCTGAGAAATCTCCTCATCCGCTATTGGGAGTGCCTCATTTATGTAAGTGCTTCTCCTGATGGAAGAGTGATTTGAAAGTTTTCCTTTGTTTAGTGCAGTGGTTCTCAACCTGTGGGTCGGGACCCCATTTGGGGTCAAACGACCATTTCACGGGGGTCGCCAAACAATGCAGTCCGCCATTTTTTCCCCCTTTTCCTTAGCTGTGCTACTCCCTTTTATTCTATTGGCTTTTGAAAGCCAATAGAATAGACTCTCTTGAATAGAGTCTAATTCTATTGGCTTTCAAAAGCCAATAGGAATTGTCCAGGCTGTCTCTGCCCTGCTGAGCCCGCCAAAAGTCCCATTCTGCAAACGGTGCTGCACCCGTTGAGTAGTCCTCGACTTACGACCAGTTGAGTAGTCCTCGACTTACGACCGATTGGGGGTCGCGGCATTAAAAAGGTTGAGAACCACTGGTTTAGAATGATGATGGTATTAATGTCTATTCATTTCATAATATAGCTCTAGTCCTCGAATTACAACCGTTCAAAGTTACAGTGTCCCCAAAAGGACACTGTTTCTCAAAAGGCAACGGGACTTTCTTTGTCCTTTACTTAAAGACGTTTCGCTTCTCATCCAAGAGGCTTCTTCAAAGTGAAGACTCTTCTTGGATGAGAAGCGAAACATCTCTTGAAAAAGCATCTCTGTAGACAAAAGTTACAGCAGCACTGAAAAAAGTGAGTGAGGATGGTTTTGCTGTTGCAGCATCTCTGTGGTCATGAAAATGATGCTTGGCACATCATTCATATCTATGACAATTGCAGTGTCCCATGTGATCATGTGGAAACATATAATAGACTTTTTATTCTATTTTACTCTACTCTACTGTACTCTATTCTAAATTTTATATTCTATTCTCCTCTCCCCCCCTCTCCTCTCTACTGTTGTTTCTCCTCTCCTCTCCACTGTTGTCTCTCCTCTCCTCTGTTGTCTCTCCTCTCCTCTCCTCTCTACTGTTGTCTTTCTTCTCCTCTCCTCTGTTGTCTCTCTTCTCCTCTCCACTGTTGTCTCCTCTCCTCTCTACTGTTGTTTCTCCTCTCCTCTCCTCTGTTGTCTCTCCTCTCCTCTGTTGTCTCTCCTCTCCACTGTTGTCTCTCCTCTCCTCTGTTGTCTCTCCTCTCCTCTCCTCTATACTGTTGTCTTTCTTCTCCTCTCCTCTGTTGTCTCTCTTCTCCTCTCCACTGTTGTCTCCTCTCCTCTCCTCTGTTGTCTCTCCTCTCCTCTCTACTGTTGTTTCTCCTCTCCTCTCCACTGTTGTCTCCTCTCCTCTCCTCTGTTGTTTCTCCTCTCCTCTGTTGTCTCTCCTCTCCTCTCTACTGTTGTCTTTCTTCTCCTCTCCTCTGTTGTCTCTCTTCTCCTCTCCACTGTTGTCTCCTCTCCTCTCCTCTCTACTGTTGTTTCTCCTCTCCTCTCCACTGTTGTCTCCTCTCCTCTCCTCTGTTGTCTCTCCTCTCCTCTCCTCTCCTCTCTACTGTTGTCTTTCTTCTCCTCTCCTCTGTTGTCTCTCTTCTCCTCTCCACTGTTGTCTCCTCTCCTCTCTACTGTTGTTTCTCCTCTTCTCTCCTCTCCTCTGTTGTCTCTCCTCTCCTCTGTTGTTTCTCCTCTCCTCTGTTGTCTCTCCTCTCCTCTCCTCTCTACTGTTGTCTCCTCTCCTCTCCTCTGTTGTCTCTCTTCTCCTCTCTACTGTTGTCTCCTCTCCTCTCTACTGTTGTTTCTCCTCTCCTCTCCTCTCCTCTGTTGTCTCTCCTCTCCTCTGTTGTCTCTCCTCTCCTCTCTACTGTTGTTTCTCCTCTCCTCTCCACTGTTGTCTCCTCTCCTCTCCTCTGTTGTCTCTCCTCTCCACTGTTGTCTCTCCTCTCCTCTCCTCTCTACTGTTGTCTTTCTTCTCCTCTCCTCTGTTGTCTCTCTTCTCCTCTCTACTGTTGTCTCCTCTCCTCTCTACTGTTGTTTCTCCTCTTCTCTCCTCTCCTCTGTTGTCTCTCCTCTCCTCTGTTGTTTCTCCTCTCCTCTGTTGTCTCTCCTCTCCTCTCCTCTCTACTGTTGTCTCCTCTCCTCTCCTCTGTTGTCTCTCTTCTCCTCTCTACTGTTGTCTCCTCTCCTCTCTACTGTTGTTTCTCCTCTCCTCTCCTCTCCTCTGTTGTCTCTCCTCTCCTCTGTTGTCTCTCCTCTCCTCTCCTCTCCTCTCTACTGTTGTCTTTCTTCTCCTCTCCTCTGTTGTCTCTCTTCTCCTCTCCACTGTTGTCTCCTCTCCTCTCCTCTGTTGTCTCTCCTCTCCTCTCTACTGTTGTTTCTCCTCTCCTCTCCACTGTTGTCTCTCCTCTCCTCTGTTGTCTCTCCTCTCCTCTCTACTGTTGTCTTTCTTCTCCTCTCCTCTGTTGTCTCTCTTCTCCTCTCCACTGTTGTCTCTTCTCCTCTCCTCTGTTGTCTCTCCTCTCCTCTGTTGTCTCTCCTCTCCTCTCTACTGTTGTCTTTCTTCTCCTCTCCTCTGTCATCTCTCTTCTCCTCTCCACTGTTGTCTCCTCTCCTCTCCTCTGTTGTCTCTCCTCTCTACTGTTGTTTCTCCTCTCCTCTCCACTGTTGTCTCCTCTCCTCTCCTCTGTTGTCTCTCCTCTCCTCTGTTGTCTCTCCTCTCCTCTCCTCTCTACTGTTGTCTTTCTTCTCCTCTCCTCTGTTGTCTCTCTTCTCCTCTCCACTGTTGTCTCCTCTCCTCTCCTCTCTACTGTTGTTTCTCCTCTCCTCTCCACTGTTGTCTCCTCTCCTCTCCTCTGTTGTCTCTCCTCTCCTCTCCTCTCTACTGTTGTCTTTCTTCTCCTCTCCTCTGTTGTCTCTCTTCTCCTCTCCACTGTTGTCTCCTCTCCTCTCCTCTCTACTGTTGTTTCTCCTCTCCTCTCCACTGTTGTCTCCTCTCCTCTCCTCTGTTGTCTCTCCTCTCCTCTCCTCTCTACTGTTGTCTTTCTTCTCCTCTCCTCTGTTGTCTCTCTTCTCCTCTCCACTGTTGTCTCCTCTCCTCTCCTCTGTTGTCTCTCCTCTCCTCTCTACTGTTGTTTCTCCTCTCCTCTCCACTGTTGTCTCCTCTCCTCTCCTCTGTTGTCTCTCCTCTCCTCTCCTCTCTACTGTTGTCTTTCTTCTCCTCTCCTCTGTTGTCTCTCTTCTCCTCTCTACTGTTGTCTCCTCTCCTCTCTACTGTTGTTTCTCCTCTCCTCTCCTCTGTTGTCTCTCCTTTCCTCTGTTGTCTCTCCTCTCCTCTCCTCTCTACTGTTGTCTTTCTTCTCCTCTCCTCTGTTGTCTCTCTTCTCCTCTCCACTGTTGTCTCCTCTCCTCTCCTCTGTTGTCTCTCCTCTCCTCTCTACTGTTGTTTCTCCTCTCCTCTCCACTGTTGTCTCCTCTCCTCTCCTCTGTTGTCTCTCCTCTCCTCTGTTGTCTCTCCTCTCCTCTCCTCTCTACTGTTGTCTTTCTTCTCCTCTCCTCTGTTGTCTCTCTTCTCCTCTCCACTGTTGTCTCCTCTCCTCTCCACTGTTGTCTCCTCTCCTCTCCTCTGTTGTCTCTCCTCTCCTCTCCTCTCTACAGTTGTCTTTCTTCTCCTCTCCTCTGTTGTCTCTCTTCTCCTCTCCACTGTTGTCTCCTCTCCTCTCCTCTCTACTGTTGTTTCTCCTCTCCTCTCCACTGTTGTCTCCTCTCCTCTCCTCTGTTGTCTCTCCTCTCCTCTCTACTGTTGTTTCTCCTCTCCTCTCCACTGTTGTCTCCTCTCCTCTCCTCTGTTGTCTCTCCTCTCCTCTCTACTGTTGTTTCTCCTCTCCTCTCCACTGTTGTCTCTTCTCCTCTCCTCTGTTGTCTCTCCTCTCCTCTCTACTGTTGTTTCTCCTCTCCTCTCCACTGTTGTCTCCTCTCCTCTCCTCTGTTGTCTCTCCTCTCCTCTCTACTGTTGTTTCTCCTCTCCTCTCTACTGTTGTTTCTCCTCTCCTCTCCTCTGTTGTCTCTCCTCTCCTCTGTTGTCTCTCCTCTCCTCTCCACTGTTGTCTCCTCTCCTCTCCTCTCTACTGTTGTCTCCTCTCCTCTCCTCTGTTGTCTCTCCTCTCCTCTCCTCTCTACTGCTGTCTTTCTTTTCCTCTCCTCTGTTGTCTCTCCTCTCCTCTGTTGTCTCTCCTCTCCTCTCCTCTCTACTGTTGTCTCCTCTCCTCTCCTCTGTTGTCTCTCCTCTCCTCTGTTGTCTCTCCTCTCCTCTCTACTGTTGTCTTTCTTCTCCTCTCCTCTGTTGTCTCTCTTCTCCTCTCTACTGTTGTCTCCTCTCCTCTCCTCTCCTCTCTACTGTTGTTTCTCCTCTCCTCTCCACTGTTGTCTCCTCTCCTCTCCTCTGTTGTCTCTCCTCTCCTCTCCACTGTTGTCTCCTCTCCTCTCCTCTGTTGTCTCCTCTCCTCTCCTCTGTTGTCTCTCCTCTCCTCTCCACTGTTGTCTCCTCTCCTCTCCACTGTTGTCTCCTCTCCTCTCTACTGTTGTCTCTCCTCTCCTCTGTTGTCTCTCCTCTCCTCTGTTGTCTCTCCTCTCCTCTCCTCTCCTCTCCACTCTTCTCCTCTCCTCTCCTCTCCTCTCCTCTCCTCTGTTGTCTCTCCTCTCCTCTCTACTGTTGTCTCTCTTCTCCTCTCTCTTCTCTACTGTTGTGTCTCCTCTCCTCTCTACTGTTGTCTCTCCTCTCCTCTCCTCTCCCCTCCTCCTTAGAGAAAAAGTTATCTGAACACAAAATAATATTTTCCTGCTCCCTCTGCTTTAAAATCCAGACTAATTGTGGCGGAAGGGTAAGTATACCAAGTGCCTTGTTGTCGCACTGCCTTACGCTCTGCTCTGTATTTGATGCTACGTTTTGTGGATCGCTTCCGTCTGCTTGCTTTGCTTGGGAGGGGGAGCATTTATGTCCACCCACTCACCTGGTTGCTCGCTGCATGGTTTTGCAGCTTTGCAAAGAGAGAGAGAGAGAGAGAGAGAGAGAGAGAGAGAGAGAGAGAGAGAGCAAGGATCCCAGGAGAATGCTTAGCTTGGTCTGGGGGGCGGGGGGGGGGGCAGCACTTGCGATTGCTTTGTTTTTGGTTCACGCTTTCCTTTGGATGGAACCCGCTTCGTCTCTGTTACTGATATGGCTCTGGGCTGAAAAAGCAGCACACAATTCAGTCTTGTGTCCGTGACACGTTGTGGGGTTGAACTGGGACGGTTTGTAACTTTCTTTTCCCCACAGATCCTTGGGGAAAATGGGAGCTCAACTTTGGCCACAGTGAAGTAGCATTTTCTGCTTACGAATGTACAGCCACGTTTCCCTAAGAGGATGACTTTAAGATGGGGGGGGGAGGTTGCAACTCCCAGTATTCCCCAGCTTGTATGGCTGGCTGGGGGAATTCTGGGAGTTGAAGGCTACCCAGGCTGGTCAAGGAATTCTGGGAGTTGAAGGCTGCCCATTCTGGCTGGGGGAATTCTGGGAGTTGAAGGCTACCTGTTCTGGCTGGGGGAATTCTGGGAGTTGAAGTCCACCCATTCTGACAGGGAATTCTGGGAGTTGAAGGCTACCTGTTCTGGCTGGGGGAATTCTGGGAGTTGAGGGCTACCCATTCTAGTTGGGGGAATTCTGGGAGTTGAAGTCTATGCTGGATGAGGACTATATAAAAGGTTAGGTTGCTTTTTTGCTATGGCTCCAGGTTAAAGTATTTTTTTAAATTAAATTGTCAGCATAATAACAAAGATGACAATTAATCATTTCAGCTGTTGCTATCATAACACTGAAATATTTGTTTACTTTCATAAATGAAACAATTGATAAAGTATTCCTTATTAAACTGCCAACATAATAACTACAACAACATCCAACAGTCAAAAGTACCAAATCTAGTGGACCTTGCTACTTTCTATTACCCCTACTTACTATTACTACTACTGCAATTGCTACTACTACCTTGGAAGGATTAACTCATCAAAAATTCTGTGCAATCAGAACTATCTGGTATAACAGCAGTTTATAACAATAATAACAGCAGCAATAATAATAATCACTGTTTAACCCTTTTCGCGAAGTGGCTGATCTCGTAGCCAGATCCATGGTCTGAGCTCGTCCAATTTTTCTTACCCTCTGCCCTCGTGTCTGTGCATGTGTGTATGTGTATTTATTTCTGTTCGCTCTCCAGACATACACAGGCTCAATCCTGGTGGCTGTAAATCCCTACCAGCTACTTCCCATTTACTCTCCGGAGCAGATCCGTCTCTACACCAACAAAAAGATCGGGGAGATGCCTCCCCACATTTTTGCCATCGCAGACAATTGCTACTTCAACATGCAAAGGAACAACAGGGACCAGTGCTGTATTATAAGGTAAGTGGGGAGATAATAATAATAATAATAATAATAATAATAATAATAATAATAATAATAATAATAATAATAATAATAATAAAAAGTTGGAAGGGACCTTGGAGGTCATCTAGTCCAACTCCCTGCTCAGGCAGGAAACACTATACCATTTCAGACAAATGGCTGACCAGTCTCTTCTTAAAAACTTCCAGGGTTGGAGCATTCACCGATTCTGGAGGCAGGTGGTTCCACTGGCTAATTGTCCTAACTGTCAGGAAGTTTCTCCTTGATTCCAGGTTGCTTCTCTCCTTGATTAGTTTCCACCCTTCAGGCACTTTGGAGAATAGCTTGACTCCCTCTTCTTTGGGGCAGCCCCTGAGATGTTGGAACATGGCTATCATGTCCCCCCTCGTCCTTCTCAACATTAAACTAGATACCAGGTTCCATCAAGGTGTTGGCATTGTCTCCCCAGGAGTAATGCCCAAAGAACCAAGAAGCAGACCTGGAGCCCTTCTGTGTAGTTTCTTTATTGCTCTTCACCTACAGACTGAATCTTGCCGGACTAAAACAATTATCCACATATCTATTAGATATACTCTGTGAATTACTAGGGAGGGTCCCACCTTGCCCTCTTCCTGCCCATCAGACATTCCCAGCTCCATGTTTTTTTTGCCCTGTAGGAGAGCCACTTGCACTGGGCAATAGAATAACAGAATAACAGAGTTGGAAGGGACCTTGGAGGTCATCTAGTCCAACCCCCTGCTCAGGCAGGGAAAACTACTATACCATTTCAGACAGATAGTTGTTTCAATCTCTTCTGAAAAGCCTCCAGTAATGGAGCATCCGCAACTTCTGGAGGCAAGCTGTCCCACTGATTCATTGTTCCCGCTGTCAGGAAATTTCTTCTTAGTTCTAGGCTGGATTGTTCCTTGATTAGTTTCTCTCCATCAAAGAAAGAAAGGAAAGAGAGAGAGAGAGAGAGAGAGGCATAGAAAAGAGATAGGAAGAAGAAAAAAGGAAGGAGAGAAGAAAGAAAGAGAAAGAAAGAAAGAAAGAAAGAAAGAAAGAAAGAAGGAAAGTGAGGGAAAGAAAGAAAAAGGAAGGAAGGAAGGAAAGAGAAAGAAAGAAAGAGAAAGAAAGAGGAAAGGAAAGGAAAGGAAGGAAGGAAGGAAGGAAGGAAGGAAGGAAGGAAGGAAGGAAGGAAAGAGAAAGAAAGAAAGAAAGAAAGAAAGAAAGAAAGAAAGAAGGAAAGTGATGGAAAGAAAGAAAAAGAAAGAAAAAGGAAGAAAGAAAGAAAGAAAGAAAGAAAGAAAGAAAATGAGGGAAAGAAAGAAAAAAGAAAAAAGGAAAGGAAGGAAGGAAGGAAAGAGAAAGAAAGAAAGAAAGAAAGAAAGAAAGAAAGAAAGAAAGAAAGTGAGAGAAAGAAAAAAAAGAAAGAAAAAGGAAGGAAAGAGAAAGAAAGAGAAAGAAAGAAAGAAAGAAAGAAAAAATGAGGGAAAGAAAGAAAAAAGAAAGAAAAAGGAAAGGAAGGAAGGAAGGAAAAGAAAATGAGGGAAAGAAAGAAAGAAAGAAAGAAAGAAAGAAAGAAAGAAAGAAAGAAAGAAAGAAAGAAAGAAAGAAAGAAAGAAAGAAAGAAAGAACTGAACAGCCCTTTGTCTGGAATGGGGTGGGGTCTCTTGTTTGAGCAGTGGGTTGGACTAGATGACCTCCAAGATCCCTTCTGACTCTGTTATTTTGTTAACTGTAGTGATTCCTTAACAATTGTTGCGAGAAAGGTCCTAAAATGGGGCAAAACTCACTTAACAAATGTCTCACTTAAGAACAAACATGTTGGGCTCAATGGTGGTCGTAAATCGAAGTATTACCTGTACTCTTTTTTAAAAAAACGTTGCAGTGGTGAGTCGGGCGCGGGGAAAACGGAGAGCACGAAGCTGATCCTCCAGTTCCTGGCAGCCATCAGCGGCCAGCATTCCTGGATCGAGCAGCAGGTCCTGGAAGCCAACCCCATCTTGGAAGGTGGGAGTCTGGGCCTGGCGAGGGGGGAGGCCGCCTGGGGGGAAAGAGGGGCCGGGGATGCTTCTGGTCCGACACCAGGCCCTGCAGGGCACCAGGGGCAGTCTCCGCTGCAGGGAGTCCTCGGCTTACGGCCATTTGCTGAGGGAGCATTTGAAGTTAGGAACAGCCCTGAAAAAGGGATCTATGAGCGTTTCCCACACTTCTGAGGAAGGAAGGAAGGAAGGAAGGAAGGAAGGAAGGAAGGAAGGAAGGAAGGAAGGAGAGAGGAAGGGAGGGAGGGAGGGAGGGAGGGAGGAGAGAGGAAGGGAGGGAGGGAGGAAGGAAGGAAGGGAGGGAGCGAGGAAGGAGAGAGGAAGGGAGGAAGGAAGGAAGGAAGGAGAGGAAGGGAGGGAGAGAGGAAGGGTGGGAGGAAGGGGGGAGGAAGAAAGGGAGGGAGGAAGAAGGAAAGGAAGGAAGGGAGGGAGGAAGAAGAAAAGGAAGGAAGGAAGGAAGGAAGGAAGGAAGGAAGGGAAGGAGGGAGGAGGGAGGGAGGAAGAATGAAAGGGAGGGAGGGAGGGAGGGAGGAAGAAGGAAAGGAAGGAGGGAGGGAGGAAGCATAAATTTGAAGTTACTACAGCACTGACATCGGTCCTCACAGTTACAACTGTTGCAGCATCCCCATGGTCACATGATCAAAATTTGGATGCTTGGAAACTGGCATGTATTTATGATGGTTGCAGCATCCTGGGGTCATGTGATCTCCATTTGCACCCTTTGCATCCAGCTTCCAACAAGCCAAGTCAATGGGGGAAGTCCCCACGTCATGAGGGAGCCATAGTTCCCCCATGCTGGCTCAGGAATTCTGGGAGTTGAAGTCCCCGAGTCATGAAGGGGCCATAGTTCCCCACCCCTGTCCTAAGTGCTTCTTTATTGGATCCAGTGCCCCATTTAAACCTGGTTTGGAAGAAATGGCTTAGCGCAATCTTGGTTACACCTTTGTCTGTCTGTGCTCTGTTAGCTTTTGGGAATGCGAAGACCATTCGCAACGACAATTCAAGCCGGTTTGGCAAATACATTGACATCCATTTCAACAAGCGAGGGGCGATTGAGGGCGCTAAAATTGAGCAGTACCTGTTGGAGAAATCCCGCGTCTGCAGACAGGTAAGCCGTCCCTTACAGACACCCCCTTAGATGTACAGGTAGTCCTTGACTTACAACCATTCCTTTAGTGACTATTCGAAGTTACAATAGCAGTGAAAAAAGTAACTTTTTCACACTTACGACAGGCAGCATCCCCATGATCACGTGATCAAAATTCGAACACAGTCATGTATTTATGACGGTTGCCATGTCCCGGGGTCATATGATCTCCTTTTGTGACCTTCTGACGAACAAAGACAATGGGAGGGGGCAGATTCACTTAACAACTGTGTTGCTAACTGCACAACTGCAGTGACTCACTTAACAACCGTGGTCGTAAAAGGGGGGAAACCTCACTTAACAACTATCTGGCTTAGCAATGGGAAATTTCAGCTCAATTGTGGTTGCAAATTGAGGATTACCTGTATCCACCTCACCCACCTTCTCAGCAAGACAGTGGGGGGCTCTGCTGTTGGGGGGATGCCCTACCTCGCAAGACAGTTGGGAAGAAGAGAATTCCGATCTGGTTATTCAAACAAGACAGACAAGAAACAACGGATGGAAACTGATCAAGGAGAGAAGCAACCTGGAACTAAGGTAGAATTTCCTGACAGTGAGAACAATTAACCAGTGGAACAACCTGTCTCCAGAAGTGGTGAATGCTCCAACACTGGAAATTTTTAAGAAGAGACTGGACAGCCATTTGTCTGAAATGGTGTAGGGTTTCCTGCCTGAGCAGAGGGTGGACTAGATGGCCTCCCAGGTCCCTTCCAGCTCTATTGTAACCTTTCACCTCTCCTGTTCTCTTTTTCCTCAGGCTCAAGATGAGAGGAATTATCACATATTTTACTGCATGCTGAAAGGAATGAGCTTGGAACAGAAAAAAATGCTGGGACTTAAAAAAGCAGCCGATTATAATTATCTTTCCATGGTAAGAGGTTGAAACAAATCATTTTTCCAATCTCCTTTTTCTGCATGGCTGCAACGGCTGATCCTTGTTATAAATGAAGCCGTGATAGAAATTTTTTTGTAGCTTGTATGAAAGATGTTGATCAGGGGTCTTCAAACTTGGCTCTTTTATGGCTTGTGGACTTCAACTCCCAGAATTCCTCAGCTAGCGTGCCTGGCTGAGGAATTCTGGGAGTTGAAGTCCGCAAGTCATGAAGGGGCCATAGTTCCCCCATGCTGGCTCAGGAATTCTGGGAGTTGAAGTCCATAAGTCACAAGGGGGCCATAGTTCCCCCATACTGGCTGAGGAATTCTGGGAGTTGAAGTCCACAAGTCATGAAGGGGCCATAGTTCCCCCATGCTGGCTGAGGAATTCTGGGAGTTGAAGTCCACAAGTCACGAGGGGGCCATAGTTTCCCCATGCTGGCTGAGGAATTCTGGGAGTTGAAGTCCACAAGTCATGAAGGGGCCAAGTTTGAAGACCCCTGATGTTAATGGTGGTTTGTTCTCCAGGCTTTGCTGTTGAGCTTCCGAACATTTTGTCACCGGGCTAGGTGACATCCTCAGGGGTACTTCGTTTGCAGCATCTTGTTTCAGTTCTTCTCCGCTTTTATTACTCTCATGTGGTTGGTGGATCATGTGACCAGCTGGTCATGACAGGACATACCACCACACGGCCAATGTAGAAGCCTGATATTCTGTCAAATGATCGGTCAGTTTGGAAGCAGCCTAAGAACTCATAATAATCAATCGTATCAATCGAGCGAGCAAGCAATGATGGCACCAACCACCGCTTCGCTTAGTGACCTTCGCACGGCATCACCAGCTGGTCACGTGGCATGTCACATGATATGACCAGTTGGTCACATGAGCCACTGACCACATGACCACATGAGATCAAGAAAAGCGGAGAAGAACTGAAGCAAGACGCTGCAATGGAGTTCCCACTGAGGATGTCGCCTACCCCTGTGAAGGTTCAAAAGCTAAACGGCAAAGCCTGGAGAAGAAAGAAAAGAAGAAATAGGGGAGACATCATAGCATCGTTCCAGTATCTCAGGGGCTGCCCCAAAGAAGAGGGGGTCAAGCTATTCTCCAAAGCGCCTGAAGACAGGACAAGAAGCAACAGATGGAAACACATCAAGGAGAGAAGCAACCTGGAATTAAGGAGAAACTTCCTGACAGTGAGGACAATTAACCAGTGGAACAGCTTGCCTTCAAAAACCATGGGTGCTCCATCACTGGAGATTTTTAAAAAGAGGCTAGACAGTCACTTGACTGAGACGGTATAGGCTCTCCTGCTTGAGCGGGGGGCTGGACTAGAAGACCTCCAAGGTCCCTTCCAGCTTCTATTCTATTCTATTCTATTCTATTCTATTCTATTCTATTCTATTCTATTCTATTCTATTCTATTCTATTCTGTATTTCTATTCTATTCTTATTCTATTCTATTCTATTCTATTCTGTATTTCTATTCTATTCTATTCTATTCTTATTCTATTCTATTCTGTATTTCTATTCTATTCTTATTCTATTCTATTCTATTCTATTCTATTCTATTCTATTCTATTCTATTCTATTCTATTCTATTCTATTCTATTCTTCTGTCCTATTCCTTATTCTGTCCTATTCCCTATTCTATTCTATTCTGTATTTCTATTCTATTCTTATTCTATTCTATTCTATTCTGTATTTCTATTCTATTCTTATTCTATTCTATTCTGTATTTCTATTCTATTCTATTCTGTATTTCTATTCTATTCTTATTCTATTCTATTCTGTATTTCTATTCTATTCTAATTCTATTCTATTCTGTATTTCTATTCTGTTTTATTCTATTCTATTCTATTCAGTGGAACCACCTGCCTCCAGAAGCTGTGGGTGCTCCATCAGTGGAGATTTTTAAGAAGAGACTGGACAATCACCTCTCTGAGACGATATAGGTTCTCCTGCTTGAGCAGGGGTCTGGACTAGAAGACCTCCAAGGTCCCTTCCAGCTCTATTCTATTCTATTCTATTCTATTCTATTCTATTCTATTCTATTCTATTCTATTCTATTCTATTCTATTCTATTCTGTATTTCTATTCTATTCTTATTCTATTCTATTCTATTCTGTATTTCTATTCTATTCTATTCTTATTCTATTCTATTCTGTATTTCTATTCTATTCTTATTCTATTCTATTCTGTATTTCTATTCTATTCTATTCTATTCTATTCTATTCTATTCTATTCTATTCTATTCTATTCTATTCTATTCTATTCTATTCTATTCTATTCTATTCTTCTGTCCTATTCCTTATTCTGTCCTATTCCCTATTCTATTCTATTCTGTATTTCTATTCTATTCTTACTCTATTCTATTCTATTCTTATTCTATTCTATTCTGTATTTCTATTCTATTCTGTATTTCTATTCTATTCTTATTCTATTCTATTCTGTATTTCTATTCTATTCTAATTCTATTCTATTCTGTATTTCTATTCTGTTTTATTCTATTCTATTCTATTCAGTGGAACCACCTGCCTCCAGAAGCTGTGGGTGCTCCATCAGTGGAGATTTTTAAGAAGAGACTGGACAATCACCTCTCTGAGACGATATAGGTTCTCCTGCTTGAGCAGGGGTCTGGACTAGAAGACCTCCAAGGTCCCTTCCAGCTCTATTCTATTCAAACTAAGCCATAACCTGCTTGTGGAACCAAAATGTCAATTAGGTCAGCCTCTCTAATGCTTTGCACACTCTTGTCCTTGCACCAGGGCAACTGCATTACTTGTGACGGAAGAGACGATAGCAAAGGATACGCCAACATCCGAGCAGCCATGAAAGTCCTCATGTTCACCGACACGGAGAACTGGGAGATCTGCAAACTTTTGGCCTCCATCCTGCACATGGGAAACCTGCGATACGAAGGTAGCAGCCCCATCGCTGTGAAGGGATGGAGTAGGAACTCTAGCGTGATTTTGTCACGTTCTCCCTTTTCAGTTCATTATTATCGATCGAGGAGAAGCTTTGTAGCTCAGGGTTGAAATGAGGGGACCTTGGTGGCCTCTGAATTTAGTGGTTTTCTTTGCAGACGTTTCATTATCCAACTAGGTAATAGCATCAGTGCTAGAAGGGAGTAGGGTGTGTGGAGAGAGAGAGAGAGGGAGAGGGGAGGAGGAGGAGGAGGAGGAGGAGGAGGGAAAAGGCTGTGGGTTACTTGATGCTTTCTGATCCTGTCTGCTTTCTTGCAGACATTTCGTTATCCAACTAGGTAACATCATCAGTGCTAGAAGCGAGTGGGGTTTGCTCTGTGCAAACAATCCTCTTGTATATAAACAGAGCGCAAACCCCAGTCCCACTGCTGCCACCAGTTTGTTTCTGCTTCTCTTTCTGCAGCCCGGAACTACGACAATCTCGACGCTTGTGAGGTTCTCCACTCTGCGTCCTTGATAACCGCTGCGTTGTTGCTGGAGGTGAGCTGGATTCTCTCCTGTCTTGTTAGGTGGAAGCTGTAGGAAGCTCCCCTTACAGCAGAGGAGAGGAACTACAGGCTCTTCATGACTTGTGGACTTCAACTCCCAGAATTCCTGAGCCAAGCCATGCATGGTTGGCTGAGGAATTCTGGGAGTTGAAGTCCACAAGTCATAAAGGGGCCATAGTTCCCCCATGCTGGCTGAGGAATTCTGGCAGTAGACGTCCACAAGTCATAAAGAGGCCATAGTTCCCCCATGCTGGCTGAGGAATTCTGGGAGTTGAAGTCCACAAGTTATGAAGGGGCCATAGTTCCCCCATGCTGGCTGAGGAATTCTGGGAGTTGAAGTCCACAAGTCATGAAGGGGCCATAGTTCCCTCATGCTGGCTGAGGAATTCTGGGAGTTGAAGTCCACAAGTCATGAAGGGGCCATAGTTCCCTCATGCTGGCTCAGGAATTCTGGGAGTTGAAGTCCACGAGTCATGAAGGGGCCATAGTTCCCTCATGCTGGCCCAGGAATTCTGGGAGTTGAAGTCCACTAGTCATAAAGGGGCCATAGTTCCCTCATGCTGGCTCAGGAATTCTGGGAGTTGAAGTCCACTAGTCATAAAAGTGCCATAGTTTCCCACCCCTGTGCTTATAGGTAGTCCTTGTTTAGGATTAAGAGGTCATAAAATTAGGCAATAGAAAGTTTGAAAAATTGAATTAAATGCTTTATTTATTTGGCCAAGTGATTAAACACATAAAGAATTTGTCTCCAGAACAGAAGCACACATGTACATGCAAAGCAAAATGACAACAACAACAACAACAATAATAATACATCCTGAATTTATGAGACCTGAATATTCTGACTTTGCAAAAAACCACTCTACTCGGAACTGCCTATATTCAAGTAGTCCTTGACTTACAACCGTTCATTTAATAACTGCTCAAAGTTACAACAGCACTGAAAAAAGGGACTTATGACCGTTTTTCACACTTAACGACCATTGTAGCATCTCCACGGTTGCGTGATCAAAATTCAGAAGCTTGGGCAACTGGCACGTATTTATTGATTGATTTACATCCCGGAGTCTCACAATCACAATTTGCAACCTTCGGACAGGACTTCCAATAAATAAGGTCAATGGGGGAAATCCAGATTCAGTTAATGACTCCGTGCTTCACTTAATGGCTGCATGGATTTGCCAATTTTGGGCTCCGTTGTGGTGATAAGTCGAGGACTTTGATTTTCAGCAAAATGCACCCATAGAGAACTATTGGTTCACTTTGTCTGAAGTTGTATAGGCTTTCCTGCCTGAGCAGGGGGTTGGACTAGATGACCTCCAAGGTCCCTTCCACCACCACCACCACCATCATCATCATTATTATTATTATTATTAGTAGTAGTAGTAGTAGTAGTAGTAGTACTTTAAGACGGTGGTATTCGCTTCACAACTGCTGCAAAAAAAATATGCATAAATTCAGGTTGGTCACGGTGCGTGCTAACACAACTTTTATTACGTGCTGGCTGGGGAATTCTGGGAGTTGAAGTCCACCCCCTCTTAAAGTTGTCAAGATTGAGAAACACTGGGCTGCAGGATAGGTCTCAACCCCCCCCCCCCCAACTGTTTTAAGGAAACTTCCCTTGATGTTTTTTGGGGGGGATGTGTGCAAAATATTGGCTAGTTCTGCAAATTTGTGCAACCATGACTGGCGCCTCACTCCACTACGGAAGAGAACAAGAACTAGTCCGTGTACAGGCAGCCCTCGACTTACGACCGCAAACAAGCCCCAAATTTATGCTGCTAAGTGAGACACTTTGCCCCACTTTACGACCTTCCTCGCCCCGGTTTGTAAGTGAATCGCCGAAGTTGTGACGTTAATCACACGGTTGTTAAATGAATCTGGCGTTCCCCCCCGCCCCGTGGACTTTGCTCGCCAGGAGGTCGTGAAAGGGAGATTGCGTGACCCGCCCCCGGGACGCTGCGACCGTCGTAAATGTGAGTCAAATTTGTCAAGCATCTGATCGTAAATCACGTGACCCTGGGGATGCTGCAATGGTCATAAGGGTGAAAAAATGTTTTTCCAGTGTCGTTGTAACTTTGAACGGTCGCTAAGTGGATTGTCGTAAGTCGAGGACCTCCTGTAAGCTTTTCTCCTTAATGCTTTTAGGTTGAGCCTCAGGATCTGATGAACTGTCTGACTAGCCGGACTATTATTACGAGGGGAGAGACCGTTTCCACCCCGCTCAGCATGGAACAGGCCATAGATGTCAGAGACGCATTTGTGAAGGTGAATTCTGAATCGGACCTTTCCTGCCCTCTTCAGAAAAAACTGCATGTCCCAAGATTCTTAGAGAGAGGACCTCATCTAATAATAACAATAGAGTTGGAAGGGTCCTCGGAGGTCTTCTAGTCCAACTCCCTGCTGAGGCAGGAAACCTCCTTATACCATTCCATTTTTAATGATTGGAAACCCTTTCTGGGTTTTTTTGCATGAAATAGAAAAAAGTGGATTTATGATACGTGGTTGTTATGACTGGAAGTTGAAGTCCAGGAGTCATGAAGGGGCCATAGTTCCCCTATGCTGGCTCAGGAATTCTGGGAGTTGAAGTCCCTGAGTCATGAAGGGGCCACAGTTCCCCCATGCTGGCTCAGGAATTCTGGGAGTTGAAGTCCACGAGTCATGAAGGGGCCATGGTTCCACCATGCTGGCTGAGGAATTCTGGGAGTTGAAGTCCACAAGTCATGAAGGGGCCATAGTTCCACCATGCTGGCTGAGGAATTCTGGGAGTTGAAGTCCACAAGTCATGAAGGGGCCATAGTTCCTCCATGCTGGCTCAGGAATTCTGGGAGTTGAAGTCCATGAGTCATGAAGGGGCCATAGTTTATAGGAAAAAAATGAAAATAATGTTGTAACCATAAAGCAAGGGATCAGCTAACGTTTATACTTGTAAATGCTGAGAAAGAAAACTTTTCCTGCACTTTGTCTTTCTTTTTATTTTCCCTCCCTCATCTCCCTTCTCTTTCTCTCTCTCTTTCTCTTTCTTTCCCTTTCTCTCTCATTCCCTCCTTTCTTTTCCTTTCCTTTCCATTCCCTTCCAATTTTCACTTTTCCCTTCCTTACCCTTCAAACAATTTGCCTTTATAAGCATTTAAGGCCCCTTAGAAACCATATGAGAAATGTTTATAACTGCCATTGCTGTGCTACCCCCCTAAAAAAGGGGATGAGGAGAAAAAAAAAGAAATAAAAAAGGAAAGAGAAAATATTTTTCTACCTCACAGTTCAGTTCCAAACAACCCTTAAAAAAAAAAAAAAAACCACTGGTTTTAGAGCAGTGTTGACAACTTTAAGATGGGTGGACTTCAACACCCAGAATTCATGCTGGCTGGGGAATTCTGGGAGTTGAAGTCCACCCATCTTCAAGTAGCTGAGAAACTCAGGAATTCTGGGAGTTGAAGTCCACCCATCTTCAAGTAGCCGAGTGTGAGAAATACTGAACTAGAACATAAGAGCCGGGATAAAGAGGAACAGCTCCCAAGGGATGCTGAAATAAATTTTAATGACTGTCTTTCCCTCTTTCTGAATTGCCAGGGCATCTACGGCAGGCTTTTCGTGTGGATTGTGGAGAAGATCAACGCGGCCATTTACCGACCACCTTCCCACGAAAGCAAAAACATCCGGAGGTCCATCGGATTATTGGATATTTTCGGATTTGAGAACTTCAGAGTAAACAGGTGTAGCATCTAAGAAAAGGCGTAAGATGTTTATTCAGAGGCAGGTGGGATGGGGAGGGGAATCCATTCCCCTCTTCCAACAGGATGGTAACAATACAGTGGAGATTTTAATATCAAGTCAATTTGCCTGAAAGCTGAAATCCTTAGGATGTAACATAAGGGTCCTCAGCCTATGGGCCGCAGCCCACTATCGGGCCGTGGCCTATTGGCCACTGGGCGCATGAGTGGTTGGCCAGTGGACATGCGCATGTGCGCGAACTCATCCCCACTCACGCTAGCACAGTGGTTCTCAACCTGTGGGTCGGGACCCCATTTGGGGTCAAACGACCATTTCACGGGGGGTCGCCAAACAACACAGTCCGCCATTTTTTTTCCCCTTTTCCTTAGCTGTGCTACTCCCTTTTATTCTTGAAGAGAGTCTAATTCTATTGGCTTTCAAAAACCAATAGGAATTGTCCAGGCTGTCTCTGCCCTGCTGAGCCCACCAAAAGCCCCATTCTGCAAACGGTGCTGCACCAGTTGAGTAGTCCTCGACTTACGACCGGTTGAGTAGTCCTCGACTTACAACCGGTTGGGGGTCGCGGCATTAAAAAGGTTGAGAACCACTGCGCTAGCACCACCATGAGCACTGCCCTGACTTTCACACGTGCGCTGGCAGCCCCGTTTGTATCGTGCAGGCAGCAGCACCACCCAGAGCGATGCATGGGTGCTAGCGGTGTTGTTTGCGACGCTTGTATGCTTGTGGCCCGGTATGCGCCTGCATGCATAAAGGTGCCTGTCCCTCCTGTTCCCTCGGGGCTGCCAACTTCTGATGTAACAAATACATTGATGGACAAGTAATCCTCAACTTACAACCACGATTGAGCCCAAACCGTTCATGGCTAAATGGGACAGTAGTTAAGTGAGTTTTGAGCCAATCACCAGGAGATGGTGAGTTCTAATACCGCCTTAGGCATGAAAGCCAGCTAGGTGACTTGGGCCAATCACCAGGAGATGGTAAGTTCTAGTCCCGCCTTAGGCATGAAAGTCAGTTGGGTGACTTTGGGCCAATCACCAGGAGACAGAGAGTTCTAGTTCCGCCTTAAGCATGAAAGCCAGTTGGGTGACTTTGGGCCAATCACCAGGAGATGGTAAGTTCTAGTCCCGCCTTGGGCATGAAAGCCGGCTGGGTGACTTTGGGCCAATCACCAGAAGATGGTAAATTCTAGTCCCGCCTTAGGCATGAAAGCCGGCTGGGTGACTTTGGGCCAATTACCAGGAGACAGAGAGTTCTAGTTCCGCCTTAGGCATGAAAGCCAGTTGGGTGACTTTGGGCCAATCACCACGAGATGGTAAGTTCTAGTCCCGCCTTAGGCATGAAAACCAGTTGGGTGACTCTGGGCCAATCACCAGGAGACAGTGAATTCTAGTCCCAACTTAGGCATGAAAAGCAGCTGGGCGACTTTACGTCTCCCTCTCTCTCAGCCCAACTCACCTCAAAAGGGTTGTTGTTATGTGGAAAATACAAAGAGGAAGGAGTGTTAGGTATATCTGCTGCCCTGAGTTATTTATAACAATAAGACAGGCCGTATAAACGTTGAATAAATCAATAAATCAATCTGTGAGTGTGGAGATTCGTTCTCCGAGCTCGTGGGTTGGTTTCTGAACGTTTCGTTGCCAGGCTAGCTAACCTCTTCAGCGGAGTGGAGGGAGTGCCTGTGTCTGTGTTTTTCTGCTTATAAAGGTGTCGTGCGGTCAGTGGATGTTGTGATGGGTCAGGTGTGTGTGTGGGTCAAGTGAGGGTCTTATGATGGGGAGGTCACGTCAGATGAGGATCACTGGGAGGTGAAGTGCTGGTGAGAGTGGGGGATTGCGCGGGATGGTTGAAGGGTAGTGCCGGTTGGCGATGTTGATTTGGATTCTGAGGGATTCGTCGGCCGGTGGTGCGGTAGTCGCCACTGTTGCAAATCAACCTGTGTTTCTTGCCCTCCAGCTTCGAGCAGCTCTGCATTAATTTTGCCAACGAGAACCTGCAACAGTTCTTTGTGCGTCACGTCTTCAAACTGGAGCAGGAGGAATACAACCTGGAAAATATCAACTGGCAGCACATTGAATTCACGGACAATCAGGACGCGCTGGACATGATCGCCATCAAACCTATGAACCTTATTTCCCTCATCGACGAGGAGAGCAAATTCCCCAAGGTGGGCGTTTCGCCAAGTTGCAAGGACGCTTTTAAGACTTCTCCCCCCCCCTCCAATGCTCCATTTATGGCAGGGGGCCTTCAAACGTGGCCCTTTTATGACTTGTGGACTTCAACTCCCAAATTCCTCAGCCAGGCACGCTGGCTGAGGAATTCTGGGAGTTGAAGTCCACACCTCTTAAAATGGCCGATGTTGAGAAACACCAGTTTAGCTCTTTCTGAGTTAGCATTATTTCCCCCTCACGTCATATCAGGGGCCTTCAAACGTGGCCCTTTTATGACTTGTGGACTTCAACTCCCAGAATTCCTCAGCCAGCATGCCTGGCTAAGGAATTCTGGGAGTTGAAGTCCACAAGTCATGAAGGGGCCATAGTTCCCCCGTGCTGGCTGAGGAATTCTGGGAGTTGAAGTCCACGAGTCATGAAGGGGCCATAGTTCCCCCATGCTGGCTCAGGAATTCTGGGAGTTGAAGTCCACAAGTCATTTCAATCAAGTGACTGTCCAGTCTCTTCTTATAAACCTCAAATGATGGAGCCTCATTTGATTGCCCTTTGTGATCACAGGCAAAGTCAGTGGAGGCCATAAAATCAAGCGTGATTCTCTTAACACGAGTATTGTTTAGCAATGCAACGCCCGGTCCCAGTTATGAAATTGTACTGAGAAATCTCAGCGCTGTAAGCTGGATGGGAAAATCAGAAAACATCCCGCTTAACAGAATAACAGACATGGAAGGGATCATGGAGATCCTCTAGTCTAGTCCAGCCCCCTGCTCAAGCAGGAGACCCTATACCATTTTAGACAAAGGGTTGTTCAATCTCTTCTTAAAAAGCTCCAGTGATGGAGCACCCACAACTTCCAGAGGCAAGCAATTCCATTAATTGTCTGGTTTATTGTCCTCACTGTTAGGAAATGTCTCTTTAATTCCAGGTTGATGATGATGATGATAAAAATGACCTGTCTTGCCAGAGTTATTAAGTGAATCATTGCAGTAAAGACAAGATAATAATAATAATAATAATAATAATAATAATAATAATAATAATAATAATAATAATAATAATAACCCCCAGTGAGGCACTACCTTGACGTGGTTGTGGGGCTTGTGTACTCTGAGGAAGATGAGAGCTATGCCAGAGGTTCAACCATACTGGACAGGTCTCATCAGAGGAGTCAGACAAAGAGTGTCTCTCCCATAAAAAATATGGTGAGACGTAAATTTCAGAATGCCATACCGGCTCGGACGTCGCCCGGGTTAACAAGGTCCGCACTAGATATTGGAGTTCCTGGATATCTGGTGAAAAATGGGTTACAGGACTCAGGACTGTTGGCTGAGCAACCAGGGCCAGCAGCTGCAGAACTACTGGAAGAAAAGGTGTTTACCCGTCGCAAATACACAGTGATGGAAAACAAAGAAATAATGATCTGTTACTACAGATCAAGTCCAACAAGACGAGGATATCTAAAACGAATGCACCAATTCTGGAAAGAACAACATCCAGAATCAGAAATAACAGAACAGAGACTAGCAGATCAACGCCGATTTATAACACGAAATAAAGTATTTACAGAAACAGAATTGGACGAACTGCAAAGGTTTACCCAGGGCAAAGAAATCAAAGCCTTACAAGAAGTAATTCAGAATGTAGAGGCAAACCAGGGGGAGTTGGCAGTGAAAGAATCCAGTAGAGATATACAACTGTTCTCATTTGGAAACCAGGCACCTCTTCCTCAGGAAGAACAAAACCCTCTAACTAAAGAAATAAAAGAATTGAAACAAAGAATAATTGAGCATCTAGAACAGCACAAAAACAACAGAATAAGGCTGCCTGCATTGAAGCTTGTTCCAAAGAAACAGCTAGCACAAGCATTAAAAGATGCAAATACTGCAATAGCAAGTATAAGCACCAATTCACTGCAAGAAACAAACCAACTAATGTACAGCACAGCTGCAGTTATAACAGAATACCTGGGATGTAAAATCAACAAAAAAGAAAAACAAACAAACAGTGCACCAGAAAAATGGAAGGTTAGACTAGAAAATAAGATCAGCAAGTTAAGATCACATGCAAGCAAGCTAGAACAGATGAAAGAAAAGAAGCTGAAGAACAAGAAGACCAAAGAATACCTAATCAAGAAATACCACTTAGAAACAAGGAAGATCAAGGAAGCACTGGAAATAATAAAGCAACAAATAACAGCTATAGCCAGGAAAATCAGTAGATATGAAGTTCGAATTGCAAACTATAGGCAGAACCTCCAATTTCAATCCAATCAGAAATGTTTCTACCAATCCATCAATGGAGAAACTGCAAGGAATCAGTCAGTACCTGACAAGGAAGAAACAGTGCAATTCTGGAAGCAGATATGGGATAACCCAAAGAAATACAACAAGGATGCAGCTTGGTTAAAAGAGGTGGATACAAATAAAACAGAAGTTGAAATGAAAGAACTAGTAATAACAACAAAAATGGTAGAAAAAAGAGCAAAGAAAATCAAAAATTGGTCAGCACCAGGTGAAGATGAACTGCATGGGTTTTGGTTGAAACATCTAACTGTTATACACCCACTCATTGCCAAGCAATTCAACAATATACTACAAGGAGGAGAAATTGAAAAGTGGCTAACAACTGGGAAAACCTACCTAATAATGAAAAATCCAACAAAAGGGGCAACACCAGGTAACTACAGGCCAATTACCTGCTTACCGACAACATTCAAATTACTAACTGGTGTGGTAGCTGATGCAGTACAACAGCATCTAGTTGAAAACAATCTCTTTCCACCTGAGCAGAAAGGAAACCGCCCCAATAGCAGAGGAACAAAAGATCAACTCCTAATAGACAAAATGATCTTGGAAAACTGCAAGAGAAGGAAGACCAACCTGAATGTGGCATGGATTGACTACAAAAAGGCATTTGACTCTCTGCCACATGATTGGATAATCAAGTGCCTAGAAATAACAGGAGTAAGTAGAAACATCAGAAAATTTGTGCAAAAATCGATGGCCCAATGGAAGACACAGTTGCAGATCAATGGTGAAAAGCTGGGAGAGGTTAATATCAAGAGAGGAATATTTCAAGGAGATTCATTATCACCATTACTATTTGTTATTGCACTGTTTCCTCTGTCAACAACACTGAATAACTCAGGACATGGTTATCAAACATCAAAAACATCTGCTAGACTATCCCACCTCCTTTACATGGATGATCTGAAGCTGTATGGAAAAACATCATCTGAAATAGAATCGCTGCTCAACACTGTCCGTATATATAGCCAAGATATTGTAATGGAGTTTGGCTTGGACAAATGTGCCACACTTACTATCAAACAAGGAAAAATAGTGAAAACTGAAGGAATCAAGATGCCCCACGAAAATAACATTAAGAGTCTGGATGAGGAAGAATACTACAAATACTTGGGTATCCTTCAAGCTGACAACATCAAGCACACTGAAGTCAAGAAAAAGATTAGAGGTGAATACATCAAGAGAGTGAAGAAGATCTTAAAATCCAAACTCAATGGAAGAAATACCATAAAGGCAATCAACACCTGGGCAATCCCAGTCATTAGGTACACAGCTGGAATAGTGGACTGGACTCAAGCAGAACTAAAAGCAATGGATAGGCAGACCAGAAAAATAATGACAATGAATCACGCCCTTCATCCACGCAGTGACATTGATAGACTTTATCTACCAAGGCAAATAGGTGGGCGTGGAATGCTACAAGTACATCAGATGGTTGAAGAAGAAAAAATGGCTTTGGAAGAATATCTGAAGAACAATGATGAAGATGCAGTGAAATTAGTATATCAGGAAGGCTTACTGACTACTGGAGAGACCAAACTGGCCTACAAGAAAGACCAAATGAAGAACAGAATAGAGGCATGGGAAGACAAAGCACTACATGGCCAATACATTAAAAAAATAGCTGGGAAAGCAGATAATAATAAAACCTGGCAATGGCTAAGAGCAGGAAAATTGAAGAAAGAGACCGAGGGACTAATTCTGGCTGCACAAGACCAAGCCTTAAGGACAAATGCATACAAAGTCAAAATTGAGAAGACAGCAACAGACAGTAAGTGCCGCCTATGCAAAGAAGCTGAAGAAACAGTGGACCACTTGGTAAGCTGTTGCAAGAAGATTGCACAGACTGATTACAAGCAGCGGCATGACAAAGTAGCAACAATGGTGCATTGGAAGATCTGCAAAAAATATCATTTGCCTGTAAGCAAAAACTGGTGGGATCATAAAATAGAGAAAGTCATAGAAAATGATAAAATTAAACTGCTCTGGGACTTCAGAATTCAAACAGACAAGCACCTGCAACATAACACCCCAGACTTAACAATTGTCGATAAGAAAGACAAAAAAGTCTGGATAGTGGACGTGGCAGTGCCTGGAGATAGCAGAATAGAAGAGAAAGAACTGGAGAAGATAACAAAATACAAAGACCTACAAATAGAAATAGAAAGACTGTGGCAAAAGCAAGCAAGGGTAGTACCAATAGTAATAGGCTCCTTAGGTGCAATCCCAAAACAACTGGAGCACCACTTGAACACCATTGGCATTGACAAATTCGCTATTAGTCAATTGCAAAAGGCGGCCTTATTAGGAACTGCTTCCATCCTGCGACGATACCTGTAATACCATCAAACATCTACATCTGCCTATCCCAGGTCCTGGGTAAGGACTCGATAGGTAGACAAAATGCCAAATCCAGTCTGAACATCTGGCTGACTGTGCGATGATTGATAATAATAATAATAATAATAATAGACAAGCACCTGCAACATAACACCCCAGACTTAACAATTGTCGATAAGAAAGACAAAAAAGTCTGGATAGTGGATGTGGCAGTGCCTGGAGATAGCAGAATAGAAGAGAAAGAACTGGAGAAGATAACAAAATACAAAGACCTACAAATAGAAATAGAAAGACTGTGGCAAAAGCAAGCAAGGGTAGTACCAATAGTCATAGGCTCCTTGGGTGCAATTCCAAAACAACTGGAGCACCACTTGAACACCATTGGCATTGACAAATTCGCTATTAGTCAATTGCAAAAGGCAGCCTTATTAGGAACTGCTTCCATCCTGCGACGATATCTGTAATACCATCAAACATCCACATCTGCCTATCCCAGGTCCTGGGCAAGGACTCGATAGGTAGACAAAATGCCAAATCCAGTCTGAACATCTGGCTGACTGTGAGATGATCGATAATAATAATAATAATAATAATAATAATAATAATAATAATAATAATAATAATAATAATAATAATGTTGGAAAGGAACTTGGAGGTCATCTAGTCCAACTTCCGGCTCAAACAGGAAACTTTCAGACAAATGGCTGTCCAGTCTCTTCTTAAAAACTTCCAGTGTTGGAGCATTCACCACTTCTGGAGGCAGGTTGTTCCACTGGTTAATTGTTCTAACTGTCAGGAAGTTTCTCCTTAGTTCTAGGTTGCTTCTCTCCTTGATTAGTTTCCATCCGTTGCTTCTTGTCCTGCCTTCAGGCGCTTTGGAGAATAGCTTGACTGCCTCTTCTTTGGGGCAACCCCTGAGATACTGGAAGACTGCTATCATATCCCCCCTCGTCCTTTTCTTCATTAAACTAGACAGACCCAGTTCCAGCAACCGTTCCTTATATGTTTTAGCCTCCAGTCCCCTGATTGTCTTTGTTGCTCTTCTCTGCACTCTGCACTCTTTCTAGAATCTTAACATCTTTTTTACATCATGGTGACCAAAACTGGATGTTTAGAGTAGAGTAGAGTAGAGTAGAGTAGAGTAGAGTAGAGTAGAGTAGAGTAGAGTAGAGTAGAGTAGAGTAGAGTAGAGTAGAATAGGATAGAGCTGGAAGGGACCTTGGAGGTCTTCTAGTCCAGCCCCCTGCTCAAGCAGGACTTGACTTGTCTGGACCTGATCCAAGCTGCAGTGGAGGAATCCTTTTTATGGGTGATCCAGCCCAAGGGCGGTCCAGCTTTCCTCCATCTGCAGATCCCATTTCCTTTTGCAGGGCTGGGACTGGTGTTGTAAATGCAAAAGGATGGACAGGAATGGCCTTTTTTTCCCTAAGGAAAGGCTGAGACATTTATGAGTTTGTTAAAACTTGCAAAGGCTCAAAGCAAACATTTTGACATGCATCTCTTCCTGTGACAAATGTTTCCCCAAACTGGACACAGTTTTAAAGTGGTGCTACAATTAGTAAACAATACTGCATGCTTTAAGGCACTTGTAAATTCCTCAAAAGTAATGTTTCCTTTGACCTGGGTTTAATTCTTGGATACTATAGTCTTCATGTGAGAAGAACAACAAAAGATGATTAGAGGACTGGAGGCTAAAACATACGAGAAACGGTTGCAGGAATTGAGTATGTCTAGTAGCTTAATGAAAAGAAGAACTAGAGGTATCATGATAGCAGTCTTCCAGGATCTCAGGGGCTGCATCAAAGAAGAGGGAGTCAAGCTATTCTCCAAAGCCCCTGAAGGCAGGACAAGAAGCAACGGATGGAAACTAACCAAGGAGAGAAGCAACCTGGAACTAAGGAGAAACTTCCTGACAGTGAGAACAATTAACCAGTGGAACTACCTGCCTCCAGAAGCAGTGAATGCTCCAACACCGGAAGTTTTTAAGAAGAGACTGGACAGCCATTTGTCCGAAGTGGTATAGGGTTTCCTGCCTGAGCAGGGGGTTGGACTAGATGACCTCCATGGTCCCTTCCAACTTTACTACTACTACTACTACTACTACTACTATTATTATTATTATTATTATTATTATTATCATCATCATCATCATCATAATCTCAGGGGCTGCCCCAAAGAAGAGGCAGTCAAGCTATTCTCCAAAGCCCCTGAAGGCAGGACAAGAAGCAACGGATGGAAACTCATCAAGGAGAGAAGCAACTTAGAACTAAGGAGAAATTTCCTGACAGTGGGGACAATTAATCAGTGGAACACCAGAAGCGGTGAATGCTCCATCACTGGAGGTTTTTAAGAAGAGACTGGACAGCCATTTGTCTGAAATGATATTGGGTTTCCTGCCTGAGCAGGGGGTTGGACTAGATGACCTCCAAGGTCCCTTTCAACTCTGTTGTTTTATTATTCTGTTGTTATTCTATTATTCTGTTGTTATTCTGTTATTCTGTTGTTATTCTGTTATATGTTTACGCTGCAGATCAGTTATGCCAGAGTTGCAAGTGGTTTTTTTTAACCATACAAACCCTAATTTGGGGCTGTCCTGTGGTTTTTTTTTTGTGATGCAGGGAACTGATGCCACCATGCTCAACAAGCTGAATTCTCAGCACAAGCTGAACACCAATTACATCCCACCGAAAAACAACCACGACACCCACTTTGGCATCAACCACTTTGCCGGTGTTGTGTACTATGAAACAAAAGGTAGTATTGTGGGTTTGGGGCAGGGCCTCCATTGGAAATGGCCTAATTCTGAAAGTCCTCAGCTTATGACCATAAGCCGGGCTAGAACTTCTGTCCCTAAGCAATGGTCATTAAGTGAGTCATCGCACGACCATGCCTGACTTTGCAACTTTTTTTTTTGCTGTGGTCATTAAGCACATCATCACGGTCGTTAAGCGAATCCTTACTGATTGACTTTGCTTGTTAGAAGCCCGCTGGGAAGGTTGAAAATGGTTATCACGTGACCCTGGGACACCGTCATAAATGTGAGTCAATTGTCAAGTGCCCAAATCACTTCTGAGTTATGCAACAGTTAAGACCAAACAGAGCTTCTCAATCCCTTTTTTTCAGCACTGCTGTAACTTTAGAGCAGGGGTCATCAAATGTGGCCCTTTTATGACTCATGGACTTCAACTCCCAGAATTCCTCAGCCAGCATGGGGAAACTATGGCCCCTTCGTGACTTGCAGACTTCAATTCTCAGAATTCCTGAGCCAGCATGGGGGAACTATGGCCCCTTCATGACTTGTGGACTTCAACTCCCAGAATTCCTCAGCTAGCATGAGGGGAACTATGGCTCCTTTATGACTTGCGGATTTCAACTCCCAGGGTTCCTGAGCCAGCATGGAGGGAACTATGGCCTTTTTATGACTTGTGGACTTCAACTCCCAGAATTCCTGAGCCAGCATGGGGGAACTATGGCCCCTTCCTGACTCAGGGACTTCAACTCCCAGAATTCCTCAGCCAGCATGGGGGAACTATGGCCCCTTCCTGACTCAGGGACTTCAACTCCCAGAATTCCTCAGCCAGCATGGGGGAACTATGGCCCCTTCATGACTCGTGGACTTCAACTCCCAGAATTCCTG